>NQII01000090.1:822099-855763 GCA_002778355.1 Clitarchus hookeri
CTGAGAACCAAAGAAATCTACATACACTATATTTCCAATGGCTTTGTACCCAGTACATAACCCATGATCCTTTTGCGCTTCCTGTTAAGTATCTTTGTGCACATATTAAACACGACCCTATTGCCGTGGCTACTGTTTGATACATATCCCTAAAACCACAGAAATTTTGTATGCATTTTACTGCTTTAATAAGATTATAATGTCCACATTCGCTATGCATGCATTCACTCACTTCTTTCCTGAGCTGGTAAGGTATGCACAGAATCCAGTTTAAACCAGTCGTGCCTACATTTTGAAACAAATACTCTGCTTTAACCATGAATTTCTCCTTAATAATGTCTCTACAATTATTTGTTTTCAATTCTTGTATTACTTTCTGGAGCTGAGAGTCCTTTGATGTTTCTATTTTCAACTTTACTACAAGGTCCCTCTTTTCTCCATGAAATTGTACCCACATCGTTTCAATTTCTTGAATATGCTCTTTACTTTGTCCATCTTGTGCAGAAACAAGTTCATTTACCTTTTGCTGTACTATCTCAATTCTGTTTACATTAGTTTCTAAACCTTGGCAACTACATATGTGTAACAGTTTCTACTTCACTCCAGCATTTTGCAATTTCACCTTCTTACATAGAAATATTCTTTGACAATTCTGCAACCCTGTTTCCAAATAGTTAACTTGGGTTGCACATTCCTCCATAACCTCTGTCAATTTGACATTTAGGTCCATCTTAAATTCTACAAAAATCATATTACTATCATCTAATCTACTTTGCACCTTATTTACTGCCAATTTCAAATAATTAATTTCAGTTAAATGCCTATACAATTTTTCCCCAAAATCTGTTTTGAACCCAAAAAATTTTTCCTGCTAACTGTTGAAACTCTTTTTTTGTTCTGTCATTAAACTTATGAACAGGCTTATTTGATCACTCATTTCCGATGTCTCTTTTCTCTGAGTTTCCCCGTTTGTATTACCCAGACCTAAACCTGAAGTGTTTACGTCCATAGTAGGTAAGTTGAATTCTGTTTCCTAATCCAATTGACCATTACAAAAAAAAAAAAAAAAAGTCGCTTTCACTAGGGATGCTATCTTTATCTGTTGGTGTTACTTGTGTTTCTTCCTGATTATTAGTCATAATGCCAAAATATTATGAAAATGACAGACAGTTATAGGTAAAACAACAGCAGTGTTAAAATACAAAACCTATATCAATACACTATAGCACAATTACATAGAAACCATATATCTGCATTTTTTACCTTTATTTACTAATGCATTTATCAACAAAGGGCAAAACAAACAAATTTTACTCCCTTTTCTGTTAGTGCTTCAGAGGGTCTGCAATTCTGAAATTTAGGAATGAATTTATAATATACATTGACCATGTAAATAAATTGTGAAACAACTTTTGCATCTTTGAGCAGAGGAAAATCTCTCAAGGATTTACTCTGGATTGATTGAAACACCTGTTTGGAAACAATGCTACCAGGGATAGAAATTTCTTTGACAGCAAATCTCATTTTTTTTATTTTTTTTTTTTCAAATTGACAATAATACCTGTTTTACGCAATCTCTCAGGAACTTTTCTGAGATGAGATACGTGTTCCTGAAAAATTTCTCAGAGTATATAAAAGATTGTCTAGATAGTTGTACACATCATTTACCTTTAGGCGTAAGAAATACAGATGAACTGAATGATTGAATGATGATTTTTATGACTCAACAACCTGAATATCAAAATGATCCTGAATGTTTTGTCTCATAATTTTCATTTTAGGTCGTACTAAAACATATGGATGATATTTCACAGGTTTAGGATCAAGAAAATTAATCTTATACTCAATCAAATTTGTGCGCTTTAACACTAGGGTTAAAATATTAGAAAAATCTGCACATAAATTCTGAATAGGAAGTTACTTTTCACTGTCAAGGTGATTCAGATAAAGATGGTTTTGACTACTTGTTATTTTTTAAACATTAACTTCCTCACTGTTACATGATTCTGAACTAGAAAATGAAATATTCACCTTATGATTAAATTTAAATATAATGCATCTAGTTTTCAGGTCAATAAGCATGTGTGTCTTGGAAATAAAATCTGCTTCCGAAATAAGACTGTAGCAAGATCAGCATACACTAGAAATGAAAAAATCCACGCAAAAAAATCAATTATGATTTTTACTAAGGTTATTAATTTAATTTGCAATGGCTGATCTGAAGTGGTAATACCATTTAAATTTACTGACTCAGTTATTTTTAAAAGTTCTTTCTCCTGTAATCCTGAAATGAAGCTATGAACTGAACCTGTATCAACAAATCCATCAATATTAACTAAACCAAAATATGTACTAAGATATGGTAAAAATGGCTTTGTTAAATGTAAAATATTATTATACTTTTTTTAAATAACCACTTTTCTTAAATTTTCTGCACTATTGTCTCTAAAACAACAACTCAATGTGTTTACTAAATCATTAACAACAAATCATTATTCACAAAAAAATTTTGTCAACAGGTTTAACAGAGCTCACAGAATTATCTTTCTTTGAAAATCTCTGGTTTTATAGCTAAATTGTTTTGTTTAGGTGGTCTAAACTTCTCATGTTCAGACCACCACGCTACATGTTTTTTTGATCAGGAGCTTTGTTCTTTTCTGCTAAATTCTACACTCAGAAAATACATGACCAGTCTTTTTACAATAGTTTAATTATTTTCCACTTTTATACTTTTCCTTAGGTGTGAATTCAGATTTTTTTATCATTTTGCAATGTAACAGAAAATTCATCAGAATTTTCATCTTGAGTTTTATGAAATTATGTGATACAGCTTCTGAAATTATAGGTGAATTTACCATGAGTTTGATTAGCAAAAGCTACGTTGGTAGAGTTTATGCACAAGTGGTACCCTAATTCCACAAAAGTTTGTGATCTGGTTACAAAAATGGAACATGAACGCTCAGTGGGATTTAACCCATCTAAATGATAGAGACAATTTTGGTCTCAGATACACACCATCTCTAAAAACTTAGTAGATTCTTTTATTTCAGCTATGAAGTGAGAAAAATGTTTAGAACATTCTTGCAATAGACTGAACCATTCCAATTAAAGATTAACCAAGAGTCTTGATGGGATGAAATAATCAAGTATGTCTTGGTGATATTGATCAAAAGCGTAATTATTACTTATTGCCAAAGTGGTTCAATCACTCAGGGGTGAACAGGTAAATGGAAAAATTTATTTCCAATAACTGGTTGTCATATATATTTTATTTTTGTTTGATTTTTACTAATTCTCTCAGATACTTAATTCACTGTGGAATATTAAGACCATCCATCTCAGGGAAAACTGCAAGCTCTCTCTCAAGAGGGTGTGAAAGCTTGCCAAACACAGAAAATGAAGCATGGGGGTTGGAGAAGGAATGCGGTTTTCCACTGTATAGGGGTTGAGAATGTAGGTTGGTACGATGAGGTGATTTGGGTAAAAAAGTTGTTGATTATATGCCAAAAGGGTGTGAATGGGAAAACAGAGGGTTGAGGTGGTGGTACGGAT
Organism: Clitarchus hookeri; assembly: GCA_002778355.1. NCBI lineage: Eukaryota > Metazoa > Arthropoda > Insecta > Phasmatodea > Phasmatidae > Clitarchus > Clitarchus hookeri. The sequence goes on from NQII01000090.1 coordinate 825,652, forward strand.
GGTAAAATGTAGATGAGGGGAAAATAGTGGTGTTGGGGTAGGAAATATCTGAGATTTGCAAAAGACCTTGGGAACTGACTCTATATGAAAAATTAAAGAACCGACCTGAAAGGGGTTATTACAGGGACAAGTGGGGGTGAGAGGAAGGAAAGGTTGGTTGACCGGTTTTGTAAGCACTGAGGATGTGGTTTTGTGAAAATTTTCTGATATTTCGGAAAGTACTGGAAAATTTTCGGAAACCTGGGATACAGGAATTAAAATAGGGATGGTTGTGGAATGGGTGGAGTGTTGTATAAGGAGCATGTGCTGGAAATACGTTCGGAGACAACTGTAAAACTTGTTAAATTTCCATCATATTAAAATTGTTCACTGTCGTTCGATTTAGCAGAAGAAAAACACATCAATGAAGGTGTTGGGCAGAATGACGGAGCACTGCAAATTGATTATAGGNGTGAGGAGGGTGTGTGCAAAGCAGCAGACTCTAAAGATGCACAGTACAAACCCTGAAGACTAATGAGAGTGGCAAGCACTGTGGAAATAGTCAAATATTAAAATTTTGTGGCACAGAAGCACCAGGAAAATCAATTAACGACTGAGTGACTATGGAAATAATTGCTTGGCTAGCCAAAACACTCAACTGTTTTTTTAGAACACCTTTCCTATGTTTCAAATTCTTTGCCATTTTGTAATTTCTTGAAATTTGTAAATTTGTGTATTAAATGGTTAAGCCTATACAAACACCTGTTTTGGCTGGTACTACATGAAGAATGCTGCAATGTTACTGCGTTTTCATTTAATTGTTCAACCTTATCAATACAAATTCCAAATTTGTTCATAAAGTCCATGTCTTATAGATTTTCAATGGAAGGTTGAACACAATCATTACATGCAATTCACACCTTTTTATGCAGCATTGGCACATCGTATGCAGTATCAACACTGCAAGCTGTTAATTCATATGTCAGCACATCTAGCAACAGGAATTTTGGAACGATAGTATTAGTAATTTTAACTAATAAAAATGTAAACAAATGGCAAATAAACGGAACTATAATACACACAAAAAATACATAAATAAACTAGCACTATTGCGAAACAAACAAAAGTGTAATTATGTATGACTATATATATAAATTATTTCTTAACATAAAAAAAAAAAATGTATAGTATTCCTTAAAAGGAATACCATAGATTTAATTAATAAAACCATTTGGAGGAAAATGGAAAAAGGGGCCGGGTAAACACATGTAAAAAAAGCACGTCAAGATTGACCCATGATGGCTGCGTAGAATGAAACAAGGAACGCTGGAACAGAGGAACAAGTGACGAATGCGGACATGCAGGAACACAGCACTACATGAAATGGAATTAAAACACGTAACTTAGATAAGTTTTACATGTTTTAATGCTGACAGAAAGTATTGTTTCAACACACATTTATGCAAATAATTGAAAACCATGACTCATAAAAATAAATTCCATTAGCCAAACAAAGGTTACCAAAATTAACAACTGCAAGCTGCTACCACTTTTCTTGGTTGGAATCATACTCAGTATCTACCAATTTCTGACACTGGTTATTTAAATATGCTACCAAAATAGTTACCAAAAAATATATTCATCTTTTGCGTGCTGGGTAAAAAAAAGGAAAGGTGATTAAAAAGACCCTCTAATGAAAGCATACCCTTACCAGAGGTTTAGGTTTACCTTAAAAATTAAATATACAATGTCAAAATGGAATCAAAATTGAAGAGTTTACAAATTGTAACTGGTGTTAGCCATTTTCAATAATAAAATGTTTTATACGTATTTAAATAAGTACAATATTTTTTTGCAGTGAACATGTATCAACATTTCAATCAATGTCAAGTGAACCAATGTGTGTGGCAAGGTTAGGCACAAACGACTTTGTCAAGTAATATGAAGATATATTTTTAATGTAGAATTGTTGATTTTTTCAGTTTTTAACCGACTGTTTAAAAATTATTTAACATAGATTTCTAGCAAATGTTCAGGTTATATTTTTGTAACAACAAAATGTAATTAAAATAAATTTTCTTGCGCAAGTAAAATGTATAGGAATGTTAATATCTTACCAAAAATTAATACGACACAACAAATGAAGAGCAGTAAGATATCTGTAATTTGGCATTTTGGCAATACTCTTGTTGATCTGTTTAATTGTTATTCTTATGGAATAACATGATGCATTACATAAACTTAAACCCCAATTTCCCATGGACTTGGAGATTTATAAGAATCACAACAAATAATCATAAATTACATTCGATGTTATAAAAATTCTAAACAGATGCTACACATATGCAGTTATTAAAGTGCTCTTGTAAATTTATACTTAGAGCACTTAGTTCAGTTACAAAAATGTTTCCATATATTCATAGACAAAGTTTTTCTCTCATAAATACAGACACAATGTGATTACTATATTTGCTGCATTTATTAAATACATAGGGATGAAATTAATTTTATAATTCTGAACTGTTGTGTTTAAATATGGGTTAAAATGACCTGCATTATTAGTTTCCAGTTTCATTGTAACATGTTATGATACATTGAAGAGCCAAAAAAAACTGGTATAGGCGTGCTTATGCAAATAACAGAGGTATGAAACCAATCAGAGTAATGCAATGCAGTCGGCAGCTAGATCGGTTACTGCTGCTACAATGGCAGGTTATCAAGATTTAAGTGAGTTTGAAGGTGGTGCTATAGTTCGTACACGAGAGATGGGACACAGCATCTCCAAGGTAGTAATAATATTTGGATGTTCGCGTACGACCATTTCATGAGTGTACCGTGAATATTGGGAATCTGGTAAAACTTCACATCTTCGACATCGCTGCGGCCAGAAAAATATCGTGAAATAATGGGACAAACGACGACTGACGAGAATCATTAAACGTTACAGACGTGCAACCCTTTCTCAAATTGGCACAGATTAGATTTGTGGACTGCCCTGCAGGATTCATGATGTGAATTACCTCCTGCATACCTTTAGACATTAGTTGAATCCATGCCACATCGTCTTGCGGCACTTCTGCGGGCTCGGGCAGGCCCTACACGATATTAGGCAGGTGTACCAGTTTTTTTGGCTCTTCAGTGTACATCACAGTATTATTATTGAAATTATTTGTGACATCACACGAAACGTGCAAGGTGTTGCACTACTTAGTTCACAGATCCTTTAACCTTCTTAGTTCCCCACACCCATACCTCGGCCAGCAACAGTAATGAGTTGATGGTTCTGGGAAGGGCAGGTGTGTGAAAGGATTCAATTATAGGAGTACACAAAAGAGATGAGCAGACCTATACCCTCAACTATTCACTGATAATTCACATCCATTTCTTGCCTAATTCCTTGTCTACAAAAATATAATAATACTTTTAGCCTTAAAAACTGATTATCTCTCTGCAGCAGGTGGGCCCAGGATGTTGAAGGTGCAGGTATGTCTGTGCCATTCTCAGGTATAAGCATTTTGGTTCATTTGGTAAGCTGTCATTAAAACAGCATTTCAGCATCAAACTGATACCAGTTTAAGAATTATCAAATTCAATAGAACTAAATATCAACACATTTGATTGTATTTCACAGTTTTTATTTATATAGACAGTCGAATCACATTATTATGACCCCCTGCTAGAAGTGCCGTCTACGGCGCATAGTCCATGACGTATTGCCTGTGACATGGGCTGGTGAAGCGGGTATATAATGCGAATGACAGGCTGGCTATATACGGTGCACTTCTTGCTGTCATGGGTAAGGAAAGCGATGTAACAGAGTTGCAAAAATAGATGATCATCGGCTCTCAGGCCAAGGGGGCCAGCAGTCGGAAACAGCGATGTTCATAAACTGTTCACATGTCTCTGTGGTAAAGGTATATCATGAGTGGACGAGTAGCACCATTGGGAAAAACCATCATGGAAACTGCAGAACTCCACATGCCATTGATGTCCGAGGTGAACGTCGACTACGAGGGTGCCTGAAGGCCAACCAACAGGCTACAGTGAACCAGTTCCCTATCCAAATGAACCAGGGGACATCCAGACACGATTCTACCGCAACAGCTCAGCGAACCCTTCTGCGAATGGGACTCTGGAGTAGACGGAGGGTGACTGCACTCATGCTAACAGGTGCATCAACAAAAATGACTGGAATTGGCTTGATAGTATAGCAACTGAACTGCTGCTGATTGGCAACAGATAGCCTTCTCTGACGAGTCACAGTTTCAGCTGCATAGAATGGATGGACGTCAGCGTGCCCGGTGAGAAACGTTGGAAAACAGACACCCTGCATCCATTTCTGGACAAACACAAGGCGGTGAAGGCAGTGTTATGGTCTGGGGAATGTCCTCGTGGTATTCTCTAGGTCCTATCATTCATTTGGAAGACACTCTTGATTGATTTGGTTATGAATCCATCCTCTGCGATCACGTCCACCCATACATAATGATTGTCTTCCCTCGGGAGGATGGGATCTTCCAGTACTATAATGCGCCTTGCCATATGGCTAAAAGTGTCCGCACGTGGCTGGAAGAGCACGATCAAAACTTCAGAGTCCTTTTCTAGCCTCCAAACAGCCCCAATGTCAATTCAATTGAACATCTGCGGGAACACCTCAATTGTCGTGTTTGCCGTCTGTCTCCTCCGCGACGCACCCTTCAACAGTTGTGGGATGCACTGCAGACAACATGACTCCAGATACCCAGGGGGACCTATCAGCACCTGACAGACACTGCCAGTTCATCTAGCTGTTGTCCATACTGCAAAAGGGTGGTTACTCTGGATACTAGCAGGTGGTCATAAAAATGTGATTCGACTGTGTAGTCCATTGCAGAACTCTCATATCATTATAAGGAACCTCTCATAAATTGCAATTTTTTCACTACAAGCAATAAATTACTTAAATTTATTTTAAAACTTAAACTCACTTTTTAATTAGGAATCAAAATATTGCTTCATTGTGGCATGCAATTGGACCACAACGATGCAGTATTTTTAATTTGTTCTATCAGTTATGAAAACTGTGCCATTTTAGTCCTAAGTTAGATTAATTTAATGTATTTATCCCTCTTTTACTGTGTTAAGTGTTCCTGTTATTTACTATTGTTCTTGTAAAGCTTGCCAGTCCTGCTCTCATTTACATAACAAAATGGCTGTCATATACAACCAATCTGTTTATTTCTGAAAATATTTATATAAAAATATAAATTGAACTCTTTCTACATTAAAAGATTGTGACGTTGTTACAATAAGCAATTTACTAAATCACTACGCAATTCGTTTACCTGTAAAACTGAATAACTGACATTTGTATTGGAACTGTATTGTATCACAAATTTTAATAGTGACACATTGGTGACAGTTGTGTTCGTAGTTATTATGTGACGAAGTTAACATTTTTCTTTGCCAATATAGAATCTTCCATCAGAATAAAACAAAAGTTTACAATTATTATTATTATGATTATGTTGGTAAAGAAAGAAAAAACAGCCTCTTTTCAACTTGTTAAATGTAGTGCAATTTAGTGCACAAAGGTGTAAGTTTCTTTGTTTTATACTAGTGACATTAATTTCAATCATGTATCTTTTAATCTATGATCATAACTGGAATTGGCAAGATAAACCTTTTCGGTTCTTTCTTGCTTTTTACGCCATTATGTGAAGTACTTACTTAACTGGTTATGCAAATTTCATCGCAGTTTATGGCGTAGCTCTGTTTTCTGGACCCGTTTCGAGTAAGTAAAATGTCGCTTTTGTTGTGATTTGCGGCGACCTGTTGGTTTACCTTAACCTCATTGCTATCTTATGAATTTTTAATCAGGTGGTCGCAGATTTCAGGGGGCACCTTTGTGGTTCCTTACTGCTCTATGTACTTGCCTTAACGGAGTCCTACCATGTAGCAGAGTAGCAGTTTACTGCCCTTTGTGCCAGTGAACCATGCCTGGCCAGCTAGTCTTTGGCTTTCATGCTCAACCGAAATAAAAGATAAACTTAAATCAAGTTATTTTGCAGGATTAAATGAATTTTTAACCTTGAAGAATGTATACCAGCCTGTGTAATGAACCAAATGTGAATTAATTCTCACACAAAATCTACATTTTGGCATGGCTGTTTTATATTTTTGTAAGAAAATGTGTTGATAGCATGTTGTTTCCTTTTTATATACAATTTGCACGCGGGGTGCCCCAGTAAAGTAAGATAAAGTAAAAAAATAAAAGAAAAACCAAAGTAATAATATAATAATAGTATTATAATAATAAAAGGCCTTCCAACACTTTGCTCTCAAAAGATTGATATTTATGTAATATAAATGTTTTTTTTTAATCATGTAATTGTGGTTATATATACATTTATTTCTGTTAATCATGTAACTCACAAGCATGGCTGCAATCCTTAAATAAACAGGCTAACCCCAAAATTTTGATTTATTTTTTATTTGCTAGCATGCATGTGTATAACCTGTCCATGTTATTGTAACACATACAAACTTTTGAGTACTTTGTGAAGGAGAGTGAACTATTACATACTCTGCATGTTAGCTAGTATTGCATGCACTTAATGAAACCAAGGGTCCTTGTTTGGAAAAATTCTCTCCTTATCCAAGGAAAATGGCTCGCCTAGCATATGCAGGAGGCAGGAAGGGAAGTATTGGTACAAAACATTTATGTGAGTTTATTTGTAGTTAGTCTTTTTATTATTGCCAATGTAAGCATAGTCAAAATGCCAGCATCTGAGTTTAGATGAGCTCTCTTTAACAATACTCATGGCACAAAGTGATTTATTATTCTGTAGTTGATCTCTTATAATTTAGAACTGTAATGATTTCTATATTTTGTATGATTTTTTATGGAACAAATTAGACTGTGACCACTGTTCTTGGCTGCCGCACTCACTGCCTCTAAAAGGAGGAAATGCAATCCACACGCAAGCAAAAAAAATTGTTTGTCTAGCCTCCACACCCTTGCACTTCAGATGTCAGAAAATAACTACAGACATTTGACAAATTACACCCCACATAATACTTTCTGATGAAATGCAATACAGCAATTACATAATAATTTACAGCTCAGTATATAGACGTATTGATCTATAATATTACTAAGGTATAAATTAATGCTATGCACATGCGCACACACTCACACACTTATTTTCTCTTTTGTTTACTATTGTGATAAGGATTGCTTACAGGTTATGGTGTACTAACAAGAAGACAAGTAATATTAAAGTTTAAAAATAGACTAAAATATTTATAAAATTATTTTGTATCTTTTTAGTGCTGAAAATATCAACTTTCAATACATTAGTTCATATATAGCAACTATTGATGTTAACGGTTATGGCATTAAAAAAGTTGATTAATTTAAGAGAATAATTAAAAAAATTTTATAATGAAAGTTGGCATTCCCTAAATTTTCACAACTACAGCTGTACAAAATAATGTTGAGAAAATTTATATGTATGTCTTTAGCCCTTTTCTAAAGGAATTATAGGTTTGCAAGATCACCTTCCTGTTTGTGTGCGTAGAAGTGTGTGGGCGTATATCTGCATGCGTATGCCCACCCTACAAACCTTTGAACCACTGCACAAAATTTCATCAAACTTGACAAGCTAATAGTTATTAATGACATTGAATTTTAATAGTTTTTTACCATGTATGGTGTTTCATTTCAAAATTTCAGGCCCTATGAAATAACTCAGGAAATATTTGACAGATTTGAACCAAATTCAGAACATCATCAGTACACTACATATGCAATTATTCCATAAACATATAAACTAATAAGTCTGCCACTTTTGAAGATAGTGCAATACAAATAAAACTGAGGTTTTTTTTGTCATAACTCATGAAATACTCAACCTATTACCACCAAATTTTGCAAATAGTTAGCACTATTTTAGGACATCTAATTATTATGTGATTTAAGTATATCATATGCGTATTTTCAGAATAGTGGTAATGTAAATATTAATAGGTTCGTACGATGTAGCCAACAAACCATCATAACTGTTTCACACAAACTTAGTATTCAGGTTGTACGTATTGCAAGCATTAAATATGCTAATAAACAGACTCTTTGGTCAGCCATTTTTGAAGTCAGATACCATGTGAAAAATAGATTTTTGCACCATATCCCCAGAACTACCTAAACTAATACAAACAAATTTTGGACACATCTAGTGATATTACTGTTCCTGGTGTTCACCTGAACCAAGAAATATTAATTGGAAAAGAGTAGTATCATTTTACTTTGTGCTCCTTGCAACAGCTCTGAAAACATTAACCACTTTGAACCCTATTGACAAAACTGACACTAATTAAAATGTCAGGCTTCAAGAATCTGATCAAAATTACTTGCATTTAGATTTTTACAGGAAAGTGGGTTGAGTTAAGCGATTTAGGAGACACTTAACAATGAAGTCTTGAGAACCAATAAAGGTGAAATTAGGTGAGTATGGAGCAGTGCTGGAATGCAAGGGAGGGAGACGGGAGATCCCCGAGAAAACCTGCCAAACAGTGGCATCATTCCGCATGATTCCCACTTGCAAATAAAGAGGAAAGTGGGCTAGTTATTTATATCCATAATATTTCATTTAAACTTTAATGAGAATTTCCTACTACATAAAAAGACACTATTACCTAGCTGCACAATTGTGCCCCAGAATGGTATATAAAATACCTATTTAAATTGACTAACAATAATGTTTTGCCAATCATTTTTGACCTATTAACTGCTTGGAATTTTACAGAAAAATTTTAAATTACGCTTACAAAAAGTTTTTATAAACTGACTCAAGAATTATTGTTTGTAATTATAGAGAATTAAAAGCAATAATTCTAAATCAAAACAAGCTATACATAAATACATTTTTAATTTTAGAGTATTCCTCACAAATTTATTAACATGATAACCACAAAAATGTAATTAAACTAAAAAAATTGTCACCACATAAATTTTTACATAAGGACATATTTATTAAAAATAAATATGATGCAAAATGAGAAAAAAATTTTTACAGTAGAGAAGCCTTCTGATATAAATCAAGAATTCATCAACAATTTTACTCTGGCAGTGCATCCCAGAAAAACCTTGTAACAATGCAAGTTATTAGTTATCGGAATACGCTGTTTATTTTCTTTCATTTTGCTAAGGTTTATAATATTTTTATAGGGGTTTGAAATTAAAAGCAGTGGTGGTTTGTTTTACCGTGGTATAACGTTATCGGGCGTACGTTTGCCGTTTCAAAAATCTAAAATTTTGTTAAGCGTCAGCATTAGTAATAGAAGTTTTTCAGACTGCGTCGACAGTTTTGCTCTAGGAAGTTCGATTATCTTTATCTGACTGACGGCACAGTAAGCGGGCTACGATGAAATTTGGATGGCACTGCTGGCTCTAAAGGTTGATTAATTTTTACCGATGATGCAGTTCGGATGGCTACGCAGAAGCCTTCCGAACTTCACGTAGACAGTTTTTGGAAGAGAGAGTTTGATTAAATTTTACACACAGCGCAGTTTGGATGGCACTGCTGGCAGATGCCCGCAGAATAAATACTTGGGATGTCTATCGTCTAAAAAAGAAAAAGTAACCAACAGTCAGAGAAGATGCATCGGATGTGACGAACTTCACCCACACCGGCAAGCACCCGCGACCGCTACATCTTTTTTCACTTCAATTATTTTCGGCTTGAACTTTAAATTCTATTAAATTATTTCCGAAGGAGTGGGAGGTCTGTAGGGTGCCAGGAGGGAACGGACGTCCCTCCTGCCTTCATATTTTCTTCTTGAGAGGCAAGTTTTCGAGACATAAATGAATAATTAATCGACTGTGGCGCTGGTCTCTGTTAGTTTGCCTGTAAACTGGTTCGTACTCTGCATACCTTGTGAAATGTTTCAATCTTTCCAGTAAATAAAAGTACGGAGTAATAAACAAACATTGGACTTTATTTATATTTATTGGCGCCTTTAAAGTTTCATGCTACCGTATTACCAAGTAAGCTAGCCGAGTGGTAACTTCCAGCCGTCATTACAGATGCTTCATCATTACAAATATGGCGGCCGAATGCACCGCATGGAACGTCACAAATATGACGTCTAACTGTGAGGCTGCCTCGTTACAATTATGGCGGGCCTAAACAGCACCGTGCCACGTTACAACCTATCACTTAATTTTGAAGAGTTATCAATTTTTAATATACCATTAAAATAAAAAGATAACATTTTAAAAGTAGAAGTCTGTAAATAATGTCACAGTTTCATAGAAATAATATTACTATGATACACATAAACATCATTAGTTTTTGAAGCAGTATTTAATGTATACATACTTGTAGACGTAAACAAAATTGTTTCTCAAAGCATTAAACATACTCTTTTAACAATATTTCCAACTTTTTAAATGGAATTGTTGCATAACAAAAATTTACTATGAAAATACATGAACATGATGGTTTTGTAAATTATGGCATTAAAATAGACTTTAAGTAAAGTTTTGCAATTACACATTTACTAATGAGCAGCACAGTGGAACTTAAAATAAACACACTATACACATGTAAATTTTTATTTACAGTTATGAACATGCACAAGTGATGAAAAATTTATGTGGCAGTGTCTGACAAGAATTTGATTTGGCAAAAAATAGGTATGATTGATACTAACGTTGACATTATAGTTCTTTGCCAAAACTCATGATTTCATAATTTTTGCTTACATGCAACAAAAATCACACCACTTCTACATATCCATTTATCTTCTATTCTTAGTTTCTTGCCACTTTTTCGAAACAATATTTTGTGGTTCCTTAATATTCTTGAAGTTCCTAATTAGCATAGCATGTGAAAAGCAAGAATCTACTATCACGGGAAGCAAGAAGTCCAAGTAAAATTTGTAAAGTTTTCCTTTAATTTCCTTCTCCCAGAATTCACTATCACATTCAGGGCCGTGACATTCAGCGCAAATGGTGTACAGTCCAAGAGAAGTTCAAATGGAAAAAATACAGTATTCTGGAATCTGGTACCACCGCACCACCCATTACAAAAGTGTTGAAAACACACTGATATTCTCCTGTAGGGTCTAAAATCCCCCAAACACAAGATATCTTGGCCCTGATAATAATAATTATGTTTTTAAGTCATTAATTACCACCCCTAAATTTCATTGCCTGAAATTCACCTTGCTTTATGGCATTTGTAGGGTGCATTGATGTTATCCTGTATGGACACTTCACTTCTTGTTCAGCAACCCATCAGGCATAGCTCCAAGGTATGGAATATCAGAATGAACAAAAATTCTGCACTGACTTATTTTCAACCCGGTTTCACTTTATACTTCACAGAGTGCACATTCTTAGTTTATCTTTCCAGACTGGATAACAGATGTGTTGGGCAAATTTGTTTTTTTAGATTCTCACACTTTTGTATGAGGTTGTCTTTTACATATTACTCCAAAGTTAGATACTATAAGCTACCTTCTCCTTTTTTAAAGCCAAAGTGCGCTTGCATGTTGCAATATCATCCCCCTTTCTAAAGAATGGTATTTTTTAGCATCAATTGTAATTTCTTCAAGAATGTTTGACGTTGTTTTTAAGCATTTTTACCCAGTCTGACTTTGCAGTGTTTGTGTCATAATTGGCAGCATAATCCAAGTTTTTTTTGTAAATATTTTTAACATTTTACTTTTCTTTTCAATCTTTTCTCTCTTTGAACTTGCGACGCTGATGTATTGCGCACTCTACTGTGTGGCGTCATCTGTCTCCACGTTCGTTAGCAAGCTCGCATGCATGCTTGGCTTACTTCTCCTGCTTCCTCTCTGTGTCCTATGTTCCTTGGTTCCTCCTCTCCCTCCGCATGCACGTTTAATTTTTATTGGGCAGAGCAGTCTTTTTAATGTTTGGCAGCAGCCTCGGGAGCGCTGCTCTTACTTTTGCACTCGCTCCTGCTATTATGCTTCCGTTATTCTACTCCCGTCTATCCTCACCATGATAATTTTGACGTAGAGGAACTATGGGATGTCAAGCCTTTTTAAGGTGAATCATGAGTGAATGTGGTGGTGGTTGGCCTTTTAGTAGGTAAATGTTTTAATGGATTGTGGTGTAGTGTATGTTTAGTGTTTTTGGACATGCTGAAGTGATTGTTGTATTTTACAAAATTGTGGTTTGGATAGTTGTTGAAAATTCTGTTTGGATTAACTAAAGTTGCTTCATGGCAGTGCAATTTACTTCTTTACAACATGTTGTGTTGTAATTTATGTGGCCACCCCATTTCCTGTTAGCAATTCATTTAAAGGGCGACAGTACACTCACGGCACATCAGTGTGCAGTTTTGGGTGCCGCTTCAGTAACGTTTTAATCTGTTTGTGCCTTTGCTAAGGCCTTAATTTTTCCGTGTTTTCTGTAATTTTAGTAAAGAGGGCTTAACCTTGGGTCCATTAAACCGCTCCTCTTTACAAGTAATTTTAAGTATCTTTTAATTTGTTTTAATTAAATGAGAGCGTTGATTCGGGTCCTTCCGACAACCCCTTATTTTTCATAATCAGTAATAATAGCAAGCTAAATGTTTTGTGGATATTAAAATTTTTTGTTGTACATTTTCCAGAGTGTTTGCATTTTTCGCTATCTTGCTACATATCTAGTCAAACAAAATGTATTTTCAATAATTGCATCATAAATGAAAATGTAATTATTATAATATTTAAAAATAAATTGTGATTGCTATCTGGTTGATTTGTTGTAAAATTATTTGTTGCCATCACAAACTTTTCTATTCTGTCTTTTTTCAGAAAGTTTTATGTATTTTCCTGGATTTTTTCTGTACATGGTCTTGTGCGATTTATACCGCATAAGGTTGATTTTATGTAACATGACAAAACTAGAACATCTACCTTGGTAACTTCTACTGCATGCAAAATTAATATGTTTACCTCCTAGCTGTTTTGCTATAGCACTGTTAAAATGCTCAGCAGGATTGCTGTCAACATTCTCAACCAGACACTGAAAATGAAAACTTTGTATGCAGTTGTAACGTTGAATTTGTTTATAGAGACCATACTGTATCAAATATTCTGTTTCGTTATTCATATTTTTCAGCTATTTCGTGCCATCACAGAAGTAACCCCTTTCTTTACAATTGACATGATTTTCAAATACAGAATATCCAGTAAGACAGTAAATTGAATTTCCCATACATTACCCAATTTTTCCTCAGAATTTCTGTACACAAAATACTACTAAACCGGCACCTCTACAACCAACTATGCTTAATGAAGGCACACGCAAAAATAATTAACTACAATTTAAATATTCAGACCAGTTAGGTAACTCACATGAACAAGATGAGAGAGATCACATGCACAATGGCATTCACTGAGCTGGAAAACTTGCACTGATTGGAAGTGTCCACATGCTCCGCCATAATTGCTAAACATGTTTTGAAAGCCAATTTGCTAAAATCTAAGAAATTGTAAATTACTTTAAAAACATAATTTAAAAGATAAACATTGTAAATATAATAAAAATTTTGAATTACAACTTTTAGTTACGAGTACTATTTTCTTTCGAAGTCCATAACTNGTACATATATGCCTATTTTATCTTTGAAGTTTAATGGCAATGGTGAGTTCATGTTTTATGATGGTATGATTAGACGTGTCCATTGCCGACCATGAGACTAAATAAAAATTGCACACACACGCAACTCAGCAAGACAAAAAACAAAAAAACCTTATAACATCACAGACAGATAATTAGAAAAAACGGTTTCCTTGTCTATAGAAAATAAATATGTATATAATTAAAATGATAAAAATATGGATGAACATTGTAAATATAATAAAAATTTTGAATTACAACTTTTAGTTACGAGTACTATTTTCTTTCGAAGTCCATAACTNAACATTGTAAATATAATAAAAATTTTGAATTACAACTTTTAGTTACGAGTACTATTTTCTTTCGAAGTCCATAACTACATACATCCCACAACAACTCAACAGCTGATACAATATTTCATAAACGAGAGCATTTACTGTTTACATATAGTGTAGGTTGGTCACATTGTATGTAAAAATTTAGTAAACTTATATGAAATGAAATATAACTTTTCTGATAATTAGTTCATTTGAAATTTTGAAGATCTGCAGATATTTTGGATTAACCTTGAATTTTTTGTAATTAAAACAAGAAATAACTGCAATTAGTTATATGGTTTTAAAAACTTTAATTAAAATCTGTACATGACACATAGAATGATAAAGTATTTAACAAGCAAACATTAGGCAAACAATGAATATCTATTATTGACACAAATCACAATTTAATTATAATACATCATTACCAAATAATAACAAACATACATTGCAATACAGTGCTAGCAGGTAGTCACATTTCACTTGCGCCTCTTCGAGGCGCTACTGCTAAAAAACAGCCGGCGATCTGGGTAGTTCCAAGCANGGTAGTCACATTTCACTTGCGCCTCTTCGAGGCGCTACTGCTAAAAAACAGCCGGCGATCTGGGTAGTTCCAAGCACTATATTGCAATGTACATTTGTTGTTATTTGGTAATGATGTATTATAATAATTAAATTACGATTTGTGTCATAAATAGGTACTCATTGTTTGCCTAATGTTTGCTTGTTAAATACTTTATCATTTTNGTTTGCCTAATGTTTGCTTGTTAAATACTTTATCATTTTATATGTCATGTTTGTTATGTACAAGTTATAATAAAAGTTGTCCGAAGCAAATCTGACCATTGGTTCTCTTTGTATAATACCAGCTTCTCTTACAGCGGTAGGCAGTGGCCCTAGATTTACTGGGCACTGCCGTGGTAACGGGTCACGGGGTCACGCCGATAAGGCCTCTCACGCTATGAATTCTCAAGTTGAATCTCATAAAGGTCTCTCACGCTGCAGATTCCAAAGTTCAATCAGATAAGAGTTACGTTACATCATACTCGACCTTGCTAAGTGCTATTACATAACAGTAGTCAGAATATAAAGAGACATCAACAGTCAACAGTGCTCAATGTTGGGTTATGTTACATAGGTAGACACACTTGCTTAGTACAGTGACCAAGTTTGTTGTTTGTAAAGGTTAGAAAGCCAAGACAGTTATTTTGGGAATATATGCATCATGTTACGAGATTAACGCCATAGAAGGAGACATTACTACCCAAGCAAGGTGTATCGTAATATTATCAGTGTCAATTACGATGTTGATAAGGATGACGCAAGTTGGTGTCGCAAGATCGTCAGTGTTGAAGAAAGTTATGTTCTTCTCACTTACCTCTTCCATTTTGGACTTCAGGGTATAACAGCGAAACCAGGTAACGGTGTTTTGGAACACATGTGACTACATGATATTGTTCCATTTTTAACAGTTTAGACAGCGTATAGCAAGAGAGAGCGCTGGCGGCAAACTTTTTTCCGTCTTGATTCACTATTATAGTCACTGTTTATTCTTTATGTTACTTTACATAACAAAATATATACTAAAACCTGGCCAGAGAACAAAGCTATGAATTAAAAAAAAAACACGTGAATTGGATATGTGGTTCTCGAGTGATAAGCGTACTAACAGACCGACAGAGAGACGTTGAGTTTTGTAATATGTATAGATAACATAATTTCAGTAATGTAAAACACTTCACTATTTTAAATGATAATTGCATGAAATTTTTTTATAACCAATAAATAATTTACCTCTTTCCATTGTATTCCAAGAGTCCAGCACTTAGTTTTATTTTATATCTGTGTATGCTATGCTTAAGAATAAACATGAATTCATACTTCTTCTGTATTTATAATTGTCCATAATGCACATTTGTGTTTCCATTCATACAGTGATCTGGCATTTTATGTTCACATAAAAGACTATCCCGTTAGGTTCTCTCCTCATCCCAAGCTGACAACTGGTGCCAGTCTCTTATCTCATCCCCCTCCTCTCTTAGCCAGAAACACTGCCACCCCCCCCCCTCCCCCCACGTGAAAGAGACATACGAATGCTATGGCTGTAAGCCACAGAAACAAAATTTACTTTTCCAATATACAACATTACAAATGAAAACTCTGAACGTTGATTTACGGGTTGGAAGAGGCATGATTTTATTAAGCTTTAAAATATATATTTTCATTACAATTTAAATTTGAAAAAAAAATATAAAAAAAAGGAATATATTTACTATGATAGCATCCAATATTCTTGTATGGATAAGTTACACAGTTACACAGTTACACAGTTACATTTAGCTTTCTTTTAGGATTATAGTTAAATTCCTTTAGCCATTCTTATGCACTCTTTTCCAGGGGTACTACTGCCTATTAAATTAAGTGTTTTAATATAGTTGCTTTTATAAAATGTAATTAAATATTTATCAGAGAAACAAACTAAAATTTGTGGTTTGATAATATTATGCAAATCACAGCCAGTATTTTGTTTGGAAAACGTATTAGTAAGATGTTTGAAGCATAACAACAAAANATAATATTATGCAAATCACAGCCAGTATTTTGTTTGGAAAACGTATTAGTAAGATGTTTGAAGCATAACAACAAAACGCGTAAGCTTTTCTTTTCTAATAAGCTTCTCATTCCAATATTTGGGAAACGTGTCATTCTATTTAAAAACTAAAATTATTGTAAAAAACAAAATTATGTATTTATGTGTCTTGTATGTAGCATTAGTATGCGTGTACAACATTGCAACTAATAAATTTTAAAACANAAAATTATGTATTTATGTGTCTTGTATGTAGCATTAGTATGCGTGTACAACATTGCAACTAATAAATTTTAAAACATATATGTTTGAAAACAAGTAAAGTTTGGAAGAATGTGATTCAGGCATTTTCTTCAATCTTTAAATATATGGCCGGATAAAAAAAGATGCAACCACATTTGCATTAAATTTACTTTACCAACCTGTTTAATCACAGCTCAGGAACCTTCGCAACTGCGCATTCTTGGAATTGAACATATCTTCAATTGTAAAAGAAGATAATTTTTTATTGTATCCAGGTAAAATTCCTTAATACAGAAAATTTGATTACACATTTTTTCTATTTAAATAATTAGTCGGAAATTCGGAAATTCAGAATCACTCACTTTTCTCATAATGTGGCATCAAGAAATTTAATCTCACTGTTTTCCGGGGAATAAATTACAAAATATCATGAGAGGATATCTTATTAAGTATCACATCTTTAAACTTTATCACTTATGATGTCGCAACAAAGAAGATTTATCTATTTATATAGAAACAATAATTGTCTTTACATGTTAGGTACATCTTCTTTGCTACACCTTTCGACGAACCTGGACCAAATTTGGCAGGGATGTCCTACAGCACCCAACTTGAAATACTGTGTAGGCCAACATTGGCTCCAGTCTCACCATTCGGACGGAAACCCCTTAAATGGGGTATTTTATCTCTGGACTCCCATTGGGCCACAAACCCCTAAAAAGGGGTCATGTACATCTTACTGCCCTCTCATACCCGGAACACACCTAGTAGTTCTGCTAATAGTACATTAATGCACACCCAAAATATATATTTAAAAAGTTAAAGGTTTATTTTTATATAAACACTGCATGATTTTTAATTTCTTAAGTAAAAAATTATAATGATTAGTTTTTGTTTCGCATAAGTGCTATAATTTTGATAGACATTTAAGACGTGTTTTTATGCTTTAAACTAATCTATTCCACGGAAAAAAGAAACCTTTTTAATTTACATTATAAGATAAATAATTTTATTCTGATGATAATCTTGTTATCACTACACTGTTGGTAGCTGCCATATAGTGCCATTTACGGATGGGTTTATTCTGTCTTACTGTCAATTGGAGATATGATGTTCACGTGGCTAGTGCACCAGCCTTCCACACAGGCTATTCAAGTTTGATTCCTGGTGTGGTCACACATCTGGGAAACATTTCTGTGTTATTTCCATTTCCCCCCACTCTGCTGCTTCTACACCTCCGTTATTGCTTTGCCACTATGGGTGCTGAAAACATCTTATTGATCAGTTCAACTGGTAGATTTTGCAGTCTTTTGCAGCTACTGTCTGAATATTTCTGGTTTTTGGGATTGNTTCACGTGGCTAGTGCACCAGCCTTTCACACAGGCTATTCAAGTTTGATTCCTGGTGTGGTCACACTTGAGCTCCACATCTGGGAAACATTTCTGACAGAACTGTCAAATTTTTTGTGTTATTTCCATTTCCCCCACTCTCGAATTCTGCTGCTTCTACACCTCCGTTATTGCTTTGCCACTATGGGTGCTGAAAACATCTTTGTTAAGAACCCTCTTGCTATTTCAACTCTTATTGATCAGTTCAACTGGTAGATTTTGCAGTCTTTTGCAGCTACTGTCTGAATATTTCTGGTTTTTGGGATTGAGCCAGTTTTAGTAA
This sequence comes from Clitarchus hookeri, assembly GCA_002778355.1. Lineage (NCBI taxonomy): Eukaryota > Metazoa > Arthropoda > Insecta > Phasmatodea > Phasmatidae > Clitarchus > Clitarchus hookeri. The sequence continues at coordinate 844,073 of NQII01000090.1, forward strand.
GTAACAGATTTTGCTTCCCAAAAGTTGGCAATCACAACAGCTGCTGAAAAATTGGAATGCTCTTTGACTCGAACGCAGCTTAGTTCCAGAAGCCAAAAATGTTTATTGATTCAACATTGATTAAAATACTTTCTTCAAAAAACCCTTAAACCTTTTTAAAATATTTATTAGGCTACACCCATGTAAAAAAATATTACAATTTTAATTAGTTTATGTTATTTTACTGTTACTGAAATTAGACTATCAAGATTTTGCATGTGAACTCATTACTTGAATAATGCATTAACCAGAGTAATCATATTTAGCAAATTTCAAAATGGAGAGTTCACACATTTAAATGCAAATATTTATGAAATAATAATCAAGATTTTGTTTGTGCATTTTTTACAGTACTAAGAATTACTCTGGCATAAATACCAAATGTCCTGTCGTCTCTATGCGCTAACAGATAAATTGGTATGCAAAAAGTTCACCTTGCTGCATACAACCACTGGAATTATGGAGTAGACAATATAATTTTAAAAGTATCAAGTATGAAGCAAAATTCCAAGTAAAAAACTCCACACAGTTATAAGCTGCTAAACAGCTGCAAAACAGGTTTTTTATATAAATCAACTATATAAATTCCTAATTCCAAGCCACTGGATATAAGATAGTTTGAATAAAAATATAATGTGAATGCAAACACTACATTTTTTTTTAAAGCAGGGGTTTCAAACAGGTAGCAAGCGATATGCTACAACACAGTTCAAGGCAAGATAATTACAGATTAACTCATATTTTAGTGCATTTCAATGACTGGTAACGTGTGTTAACTTCTGATAAAGGAAACCGCATATGTTCTAATTACAAAATTGTGAAACAGCAGATTATGTGAGCAGGTGAAGATTTTAATGGTGTTAACAGTACTGAGATGATCTATAGAGAAATATGAGATTGTGAAAGACTTTGTAAACATGATATTAAAAATATATATTTTTTACTCTTTGAGTAAAGTGTATAATTTGTTAACAACCATAACCTTTGATAATTTTAACTTCACTGACTTATCTGAAACAAAATTTTGCAGGCATGTAGTAAGAATCAGCAGAGTTTTGTTTGGAAAAGGGATGGAAAACATTTGTAAAAACCACTTGAGTGCACACAGCTGTGANTAAGAATCAGCAGAGTTTTGTTTGGAAAAGGGATGGAAAACATTTGTAAAAACCACTTGAGTGCACACAGCTGTGATTGAACTCGTCACCCAACTAATGTGAGTTGCATATGCTAGTGTATGACACAAAAACATTTTACTAATAATTTCCTAAACTAACTTTTGTGTTTCATTCTGCCCAGTTCCAAAATGCAGGATATATATAAGCGGAATAAGTGAGCACTCCAGGTATTTCCAGGGGTCGTGGTGGTGTAGCAATTAGACTATTATGTTAGGCGAACCAGCTTCGATTCACGGCGGGGTCGCCACTGGAATTTTGCATTTGGGAATTGTGGTGGATGATACCGCTGGATGGCAGGTATTCTCGGGAATCTCCCACTTCCCTGCCCCTGCATTATGGTGCTGCTTCATACTCACCTTGCCTCACTTTCATCTGCTCTCAAGACCTTGATGTGAAGAGGGACCCAAATCTTTTCATTCGCTCATACCAGGTATTTCCAATTCAAAATACGAACAAGAAATAATTATGAACTGATGCCTGCCAATAGTCTGACAAAAACAACTCATTTTCACATAAGGAATACTTTTCATATATTTTTTCACCAAAGCAAATCTCAACAATGATTTTTAGAGTTGCAGCTATGATGTTAAAAATTTCTAAATATGTACAAACTTGACATTATTAAATCTTGTCATGTATCAGAAACTGCTCCAGATGTTTCACAGAATGTGTTTGTTAATGTTTCAAATTAATTTGACAATCTCCATATCCTGAATGCCTGCAAACATATAAATGAAATCGAGTCAGCATGCAAATGTAAGTAAATAAATAAATAATGCTGAACTACCACCGCAAAATCAGCCAATTCTGATGTATGCCTCANGCATGCAAATGTAAGTAAATAAATAAATAATGCTGAACTACCACCGCAAAATCAGCCAATTCTGATGTATGCCTCATTGTACAGAATGAACAGTTGCAGAGAGATGCAAAATCAAAATTTAAGGGGCAACCGTTTTGGATTTATTATGATAAATAAACTAAGAAGTTATTTGCAAAGTTACCACATCAATGTATTTGTAGATATAGTGAGGAAACACAAATGGTAAAGTCTTTTTCCAAACACCTATGGTAACATTCCAATATTTTCTCAGATAACAATAAAATGCATAAGGATGTTCCCAGTTATGTATAGTACCAATGTTAAAAATTTCTATATTTGCAGTGTGATGTGTGGTATTATTTGCACACTGTGTAGGTTAAAAACTTTCATCAGAGCTTAGGAAGTTAACAAGAATTTTTTTTTGCAGTATATGCAATTTGTTGCAAAAATAGCTGAAGAGAACATATTTTTAACAATCAACGAACTAAAACCCTAAAACCAAATGGTTAACATTTGATCTGGAGTGTAATTTTTATAATGAATAGCAGCATGTATGACAGCATAAAGGAAATTATATATCATTATTTATGTGAATAAGTAACTGTTATTCTTTTTCTGCATTATGGATATAGTACAATTATTATGTGGTAACTGTATGTTATTAAATGTTTGCTACATTGGTTTGCTGCTATGTATATTGAGTAGAAAGAGCCATATGTTTTGATCCTGGTCTCAATTTTTTAATTATTGTGCCCAAACATCTGATATTCGAAACTTGCTGTTACCTCGAAGTCCACCTTCACACATTTTCCGTCGTGTGCTGTAAAATTGTTTGTGGCAATGACGACAGCATCACCCTTCATCATTGCCTACCCAAGGGCAATAAAATACCATTTGTTCTTCTTCCCACCGAATGTTCAGCTGCCCTGGAGGGTTGCAGGCTAATCATATCGCTTGGTAAAATTTTCACATCAGTGATCAGATCTTAGTAGCGTATAAACATAAACTAATTGTAATTACATATCCTCTACTCTGCACTTTTTTTTTTCCAAAGTTTTTGAGACCTGGCTTACTAGCCGCTAATATGATGGGAAGTTTAAATACTTGCAGGGTAACTGTGGACATGTGGTAAGGTGCTTACCTACTACGTGCTAGGCCCAGGTTTGATCCTACCTACATTTATAAGTGTTTTATGTGTTAATTTGTAATTGCTGACAATAACTTTTCTACATTTGCAATGCATGTATATTTTAATAACCTGCATGGCTGCCAACCTCAAAAAATAGAAATTAGTACAATGTAAAAAAAATTTTTTGAACTCCCCATGTTTTTTTGCATTAGGGAAACATTAAGCCAGACTGTCTTTGTGGATATTCTCATCCTTCTGTATGTGTAAACAATACTGCATATTTTGCCTTCTTCAAGATACAACATTAAAATCTTGCTCATAGCTCTTTCTTTGAGCAGACTGATATTTTGCCAAAATAATCTTTATTTAAAACATCATCAGACGTATACAGAAANTACCCTGAAGGTGGTTCTCCGTTACTTTACACCAATAAACATTCTTTCACACAATGTGAGGTATAACAAGACTTGACAGCATGGTAAAAGATAGTTTATCATATTTTGCGCAAACATAAAATCTTTCAACTTAACTGACCGTGGACCACTGGACATTCATCCTATCTGGTGAATTAACTGAAATTCTCATTTTCAGCTGCAGAGCAGAAAATTATTCTTGGAGTATGCCCATTGCCTCTTTGGATGTTTCTCCTTCTTCACTTAATACCATAGACAGAAATTAGTCGACAAAGAATGCAGCTATAATAACTTCACCTATGTGGACATTTAGGCATCAATGGGCTGAACAGGGGAGAGGTACAAACAGTAAAAAGTTTCAGAGGGTATGGATGGGTACAGAAAGGGGAAGGTAGTCCATGCTAGTAAGAACTGTGAGGGAGTGGAATGTGTTATGGGAGGAGTTGGTGATGGTGAATGGTGTTGGGAAATTTAGGAAGGGACTGAATAGTGAAAAGAGATGAGGGAAGGAAGTGCTTGCCACCGGGTGATAGCTCAATTGAAAGATGGAAATTATTAATATTAATATTATTATTGTTTTACCTGTGGCAACATCCTGCACCAATTGACTGAAAGCAAGAAGCTATTCAGTGCCAAATGTTCTGCACCATAATAATTAAGAACTATTGGGTATAGTTTTAATCGTTATTACTTTTATTTATTGCCACAGAAAATGGAGACGTCCTAAACACAATTGCAACACTTGTTTTATGTTGGTTTCCCATTTAATTTATAATTTACATCATTTTCATTCGCCCACAACCGTAACATTTGGCCTATTCACATTTCAGAAACACTTTATGGAACAGGTGTCTGGCACTATCTACTACCGAAGCTGGTAAATTATGTTCAGTTATGAATACAGTAAAGTAACATTCCACCCTAATTAAACTAAAATCGTCACTTCGCACATTGACAAACATTTTTTTCTGGCTTGGGCTTGAGATACTTAAAGAGTTCTTGAGCTTCACTGAAATTACATGAACTTTGAAATCACTTCTTCTACCACGTGCAATACTTAAATAAATCACACTGTGCATTTTGCATTGTTCTCACCTTTTGAACAACAAACTGCCCAAGGGAAGCCAATATAACATAACTGCAGAAACACTTGCTTATAAACATTAATTTTTGCTTCACACTTTGCCATCTTATTAAAAAAAAACTACAGTCTACCAAGATTTTAACAGAAACACCACATCTTTAAGTTCTATTTCTTAAAAAGATATGACACACTGATATTAAAAACACATCGGAAATTTTGCAAAACCATGCACAAATGTCCAATCATGATTAAACATACATGCACGTGCCCAATATGGTAGGCAATGAAAAAAAACACCAGATGTGGACTACAATGCAACCACAGTGCAGCTTGTTACAATTATGACGAAACTCAAAATAGCAGTATTATTGCCTATGATCTGATTGAATTATCGCATATTATGAATTAGGTTTTACAAGAAGAAAAAATTTTAAAAGCCTGAAATTCATATGAAAATTTGTGCAATTCGTAAAATTGTACAAACAGTGAAAGTTATGACGAAATATGAAAAAGTTGTAAAAGTTAGCAGCTATGATACAGTATTATAGCTTGGAATATGTTTGGAAATGCCCATGAAAAAAGAGTAGAGCCTTTGTTTACCGGACTGATTGGAGGAAAGTAAGCCAGAAAGTTCGGTAAATGGCAAAGTACCAAAAAAAATTAACAGTTATAAATATTTTGGTGGGTTACGCAAAGAAGTTTGTGTAGCCAGGTGGGACAATGAGCCACAAGTATTTCTGGTAATTTTCTAACAACTGTTAACCCATCCTAGGGAAAAGGAAGGAACAGTATGAGCTTGTGAAGTTAACATATTTTCTGGGTCTTGGCTGAGTAGTATTTGCAGCGAGCATGTTAACTTGCACTGTGTGACTTTTCTGCATCCTCCTGACTTGCCCACATTTTCACTCCTGTGCCTTTCTTTTCCATTTTTTTATAACTTCCTTGGGCTTAGATGATAATATGAAAACTGACACAGGCGGCATATATTCCCTACCCCCTGCTGTGAACGTGAGAGTGTGACAGTTAAATTCCATATTTACCCATGTACCACTTGCACATTTTTTTTCAGAAATGAGAAAATTATAGGTCCTGATCGCCCTTAAGCAGCAAGAATATGATAATATGCATATCATTATGATGGTATTATTGGACTGTCAATTGCAGACTGCAAGACCAAAAATGAAAAAGCCTTTTACAATACCAGACACACATAATTAAGAAAAGCTGTTTCTTTGTCAATAGAAAATAAATATGTATATAAATACAACTAAAAAAATAAAGACAAACAACTTATTATTACAAAACAGGCCAAACAACAAAAACAAACCAAAAGAAAAGACAATATGATGACGAAAACGAAAACATCACAAAAGTGAGAAAACAATATAATGGACAAAGCTAAAAAATAAAAATTCAAAACACACACAAAAATAGGGCAAAAACCACAATGAAACACAAGTCAGGAAAAAGTATTCCTTGTCAGATTATAAAACCAAATAATTCAACACTATGGACAAAACAGGAACTAAAAAAATAACCAGAGAAAAGAACAGAAAACCAACAGGAAGGACACAGAACAACAAAAAAATTATAACACAAAAAATAATAATTACGAGTCTTCACGACATTTCAGACGAGACACTGCAAGAACAACCACAGTAGAATTATTTGGTTTTATAATCTGACAAGAAATACTATTTCTGAAATGTGTTTCATCGTAGTTTTTGTCCTATTTTTGTGTTTTGAGTTTTTATTGTTCAGCTATGTCTACTGATATTGTTTTTCCACTGTTTTGTTCACTTGTGTGTTCTCGTTTTCATCATTGTGTTGTCTTTTCTTACGGTTCGCTTTTATTGTCTGTCCTGTTTTATAAATAAGTTGTTCATCCATATTTTTATCATTTTAATTATATATATATATATTTATTTTCTATAGACAAGGAAACTGTTTTTTCTAATTATCTGTCTGTGATGTTATAAGGTTTTTTTGTCTTGCTGAGTTGCGTGTGTGTGCAATTTTTATTTAGTCTCATGGTCGGCAATGGACACAGTCTAATCATACCATCATAAAACATGAACTCACCATTGCCATTAAACTTCAAAGATAAAATAGGCATATATGTACGTGATATGAATATCAGTACCGTCTGCCACGTGCCGGGCCGTGCCACACTTCACCACGTTTGCTAAGCTCCGACTGTACATGCTCAACTTGGTGTTTCCGGTAGTTATTAATCTCTCGCCTGGTATTTATCATGTCTCACACAGCTTCCAGACAGCTTAAAATAACAGACAACAATTAGGCAGACGTACTGTCTGCATCACTGCTTTATTTAAAATTCATTTTATGCACTTTTGTTAATGTTCAATAAATTTTGGCATTTAGTGTTGTGATGTGGCGTGTATCCTTGCCACTGAAACACTTACTTCTAGTTTTTCTCCTGAGTTGCAAGCGATTTTACACAACAAACATGCACAATCTTCAACTGAAATGCAGGATAACTATAATAAGTCGCAAGTGATATTTCCCTAACAACACCATGTTCAATGTCCATGCAACCAATGCAGTTGCACGATTCTAAAAATAGCTTCCTTCCCCTGCCTTTTGAGTGTGCGTGCTTATCTCGCTGGTATACAGTAACAATGCATTTCACGTCCAACAAGCAGCAAGAAGACATGTTGATAAAGATAATTTATATGAAGAATAAAATCCCCGCACGTACTTCTCCAGGATTTACAAACAATGCAAGAAAACGCTTTAAAATAAATCCCCATCACAAAATATTTTATGATTTAGGTGTAGTTAAGGGCGATTCTGTTGAAAATGAACCTTGTCTCATGTAATGCAAAGTAGGCCTAAAACAAGTTAATTTTTTTTGGGAAATACATATTAAATATTTATTTGCTTTATTTTTATACGTTATTTTTTTGTAACAGAAATTCCCACTCACTCCAAAGTAGCAAAGTCATGTACAGACGTGTTAAAACATCACAGACAAACACTTGCACATATGAATTACCATAAGTTATTGGTAATCAAAATAAAAAATAACAGGATGCATCACTAATAGCAACATCTAGGATGTAAAAATTATATGGAAACTTACCAATTGATAGGAATGTGCTTTGTAAAACATACAAAATTGTTGCAGTAAACAGAAACAGATATATTGGGTGAGGCGCATTCATGAGTTATGCACACACATAGAGAGCAGAATATACACAGTGAAAAATTCAGATCATTCATACTCGAAGGGCAGTCACAATTTAATCTGTTTATGTACTCAAATATATACATTTCAAACAGAAACCCTGACAATCAACATTAAGCTACAAGGAAATGTTACATGTGTCATGAATTATGGTCACTGCTATAGTAGACACCTGTAGCTGAGCCAGTGCACGACTCTAAAAATAACTTCAACCACCTGTCTAATACAGCTCTTCAGGCATGCGTATATCATACCGCAAAACAACGTTTTTTATGCCCTAGAAGCGGCAAGTGGACACTTTGATAAAAATTGCTGTGCTTCAGATTTTTTCTGGTAAATATAAAGTCTGTTGATTAGAGGTTCTGTAAACAGAGGCATTACTGTATATTGTTATCTTGTGTTAATATTAAAAATAGCATGTCAGTTTTCAAAAATTTGAAGTAATATGCATATGAAAACTCTGACAGTAAAACAATAAATGGCAAACCTGCTGAAAAGAAACATAGTACTTGGAAAGTGAAATTGAACTACTGCTTTATAGCAGTAGTGAATTGCAATTTTACTTGCTGGGCAAACAAAACATGTCACTGAAAGGAGAAATGTGGAAGAATGTGACTGGCTGTTGAAATGAGTGTAATACATATGCATGGTACAAACAACAGCAATTAGTCACTACATCTTCCCTTTAATCACGAATAGTGAACAAATGTGAGTCTCATTTGTTGTTCAGGCAATAATTTTATTATAAAGGTGGAAGGACTCACCCAGCATATAAGTAGTATCTACTTTGGACGAATTGCTAAAAGGCAAAATTACCGATGCGATAAGATATTGCAAGACATTATTAGTAAATAATGATCTTAAAAATTCAACCTTTTCTGATATTTCTGGGAGCTGCGGTTGGTGTAGCTGCTAGAGTGCTCGCCTTTCACAAGGGCGAACTGGGTTTCATTGCCAGCAGAGTCACTCCCTGATTTTTGAACATGAGAAACGTACTAGACAATGCTACTGGTCAACAGGTCTTCTTGAGAATCTCCTGTTTCCTAAGCCCCAGCATTCTAGCACTGCTCCATATCCGCTCCACTTCACCCTCATTAGCCCTCAAGACCTCTTTTTTAATAAATGCCCAAACATTTCCAACTACACTCATACTTCTGCAGTTTCTATTTCAACGGGTGAAGAATTCATCACGCAATTATGGGTTCTGGGCAAATGACAAATTATTAATGGTGAAGGATTAATAACAATTGATGAAGATAAATTGAAAGAATTCACAAAGGTGATTTTTACCTGCAAATAAATATTAATTGTTTTTTTCTTGTTCCAAAAATATCAATTAATTAATTCAATTATTATTCTACAGTGAAAGGGAATCCCAGTGGATGATGACAATTGCTGGCTAAAGAATGTGCACCACCTGCATGATGTGATTATATTCCTTTATGGTATGACAGCGGTTGCATTACCAGAAGCCCATCCTCATTGGAGTTTAAAATTATTGTAATCACAAGGGGCATTCTGCTTAAATCACAAGCAGCTTTTGTACAAGTAGGATGTAAAATGTGAAGGGACACATTTTGACTAACGGAAAAGCATGAATCATGATACCAATGACAGATTTGTCAAACCCCGACAAAACATAGAGCAGATAAAGTAAATTTATATTTTCTAACACGTAACATAATTAAAATTATAAAAAAATATCCTAATATTGCAATGTATTACATGTATTGGTTTTATAATGTACAGGTGACCACATGGACCTTACAACAGTAGGTGATAAATGCGACTGTCCCTTTTAGTTTGGATAAATTCAATTTTATTACAATTATCATATGGGTCGAGCGATCAAAATATCATGAGACAACATACTGTTATGAACTACATTAATCACAAAGAAATTGCAACGATGAAGGAGCTAATGGAATAAGATGAAAGATTTTGAGTACAAACAAGAACACTAATCAGCAGATTCAACATTTCTTACAAGAGTACTACTGACCAATATGGTTGTCAATATCAAAATACAATAGGTCGCTTGTTGAACAAGGAGCTTAAGCTGTTTTTTTTTTGCAAAAAAGCAAAATATGAATTAAGTGATGCCCTTATACAAAGCGCAGCATGTACTCGCACTATTTAGAAAAGTTCTATCACTCATCTTTATCTGCTTGCATGAATTATTAAACACATTTGGGTCATTGGTGAAGAAAAAGGTGAATGAGTTACATGCCATGTTTAAAAATGTATCCATTATGTGTACAAAATCAGGCAAGTTAACAGTACAAATATATACAAAAAATTTTTAAATTTTAAAGATATGTCGGCTCTCTTATGTTTAAAAGCAAGAATTTCTCTTAATGACTGATTTGTGGGAATACAGATTCAAGATTATACGATGATAAATTTAAAAATGAAAGCAAAAAAATATCATGTACAATAAAAGTAATTCCCCCAAAGTGTACTTAGAGTTTTCAGCCCTATAATATACATTTTTATAGACAAGTAAAAATGTCTTTAGAAGGATGCAGAATGCAATAGCTTTCTGGAAAGTCAAGGTGAAATAGCTTCAAGAGATGTCATTAAAATATATGGACTTATTTTTCCTTGACAAAAAACTACAATGTTTGTTTTGTCTCAAAAATAATATACGCTATGTACAAAAATATTTTTATGAATGTGAACAATTTATGATAGATGGGACATAGCATCTCCGAGGTAGCGTTGAAATTTGGATTTTCGCGTACGACCATTTCATGAGTGTACCTTGAATATCGGGAATCCGGTAAAATATCAAATCTTCGACATCGCTGCGGCCGGAAAAAGATTGTGAACGAACGGGACAAACGACGACTGACGAGAATCATTAAACATGACAGACATGTAACCCTTTCTCAAATTGGCGCAGATTTCAATGCTGGGGCAACAACAAGTACCAGCGTGCGAACTATTCAACGGAACATCTTTGATATGGGCTTCCAGAGCCGAAGGCCCACTCGTGTACTGTTGTTGACTGCAAGACACAAAGCTTTACGCCTCTCCTGGGCCCGCCAACACCGCCATTGGACTGTTGATGACTTGTAACATGTTGCCTGGTCTGCCGAGTCTCGTTTCCAATTGTATCGGGCGGATGGAAGTGTATGGGTATGGAGACATCCTCATGAATCCATGGACCCTACATGTCAACAGGGGACTGTTCAAGCTGGTGGAGGNCTGACGAGAATCATTAAACATGACAGTCATGTAACCCTTTCTCAAATTGGCGCAGATTTCAATGCTGGGGCAACAACAAGTACCAGCGTGCGAACTATTCAACGGAACATCTTTGATATGGGCTTCCAGAGCCGAAGGCCCACTCGTGTACCGTTGTTGACTGCAAGACACAAAGCTTTACGCCTCTCCTGGGCCCGCCAACACCGCCATTGGACTGTTGATGACTGGTAACATGTTGCCTGGTCTGCCGAGTCTCGTTTCCAATTGTATCGGGCGGATGGACGTGTATGGGTATGGAGACATCCTCATGAATCCATGGACCCTACATGTCAACAGGGGACTGTTCAAGCTGGTGGAGGCTCTGTCATGGTATGGGGCGTGTGCAGTTGGCGTGAAATGGGACCCCTGATACATCTAGATACGACTCTGACAGGTGACAGATACGTAAGCATCCTGTCCGATCACCTGCACCCATTCATGTCCATTGTGCATTCCGACGGACGCGGACAATTCCAGCAGGACAATGAGACACCCCCACACGTCGAGAGTTGCTACCGAGTGGCTCCAGGAACACTCTTCTGATTTTAGACACTTCCATTGGCCACCT
>NQII01000090.1:855889-874121 GCA_002778355.1 Clitarchus hookeri
CATACCTTCAGACATTAGTCGAGTCCATGCCACGTCGTCTTGCGGCACTTTTGCATGCTCGTGGGGGCCCTACACGATATTAGGCAGGTGTACCAGTTTTTTTGGCTCTTCAGTGTATTATTCAATTGAGTATGTGCATGTTGAAAGCAGGGTTGCAAACCATACTTTTTTGTACAGGATTTCCCGTATCCTGGAGCTAAACGAATGATCCCGTATGTACATTAGACAGGACATCATATTTCCCGTATTTCGGAATTTTTAGAAACTACAACGAATATACACAAAGTCAGTAATTTACCATTTCTGTGATTACCGATATTGCTCTTTGGCCAATAGATAGTTACAATTGATGACAACATATGGCAGTGTACAACAAGAGCGTTCGTGGAAGTAGTGCTTGCTGAAATGTGTACAGTTTTCTTTCAGTTTATTTTGCTACCGTTTGTTGATGCCAAGTTGTGTTGTCAATGTGTTGAGTTTTGAAATTGAAAATGTGTCATTCACCTCCATAAAAAAGAAACAGCTTGTGTATATTTAGATAGATGGGAACAAAATTATCAGTGGCTACTTCGTAGTAACAATTGTTATAAAGGTAAATGCATACTTTGCAAACAAGAATTTTCTATTTTACATGTCTGTGAAAATGATGTGAAACAGCACGCATACAACATTGTTACATAGAAACATCGTTCAGCAGGCAAGTGAAAGAACCAAGATAAATATTTCTATATGCAAATAATATTTTGTTGTCATATATGTTCAGAAATGATTTGAATTATGTATATTACTGAATTTTCCACATTTTAGATGGTATTAAAATGGTTTTAATGTAAATAAAAGTTTTCCTTGGTTATTTCACTAGATGTCAAATGCTGTGTGTCAAGTTGCTGTATGTGTCCCTTATGATAAATCTGAAAAAGTTGGTAACACTAGTTGAAAGTATCAATGATGAAAGTGGTTAATTAATCATCTGTGTACTGTATCTTTTTAAATCACCATGTGTTTTTAAAGAAGGGATATTTTAAAGAGATTTTTTAGCCTTATGGCTATACTGTATACCGAATGTCATAGTTCAAGTGGTCTGAAATAACTGCAGTTTTAGTACATTTATAGACAATTTTGTGTAGCAGCATCAAGAGTCTTGTATGTGCATACTCCACTGGCAGTTGAGCACTGGCGACAGAATTCTATAAACAGAGCCTACGGCCATGTATGGCTTTCAACTACTTTCTTCTCTTGCTCATTCATACACTCACAGTGGCTTGAATTTTTGGATGTCCTGGTCTTCCTGATAAACAGGACACTCTTTTGACAATACAGGATGACCTATTTTTAAGTTGACACACCACTATGGTTTACTGCACTTAAGTGTCTCAAGATGATATGACTTTGCACACTTCTAGTAAACTGCACATTCTTAGGTTGCTGAAAAGTGGCCATACTGCTGATAGTTATAGTAGTACAATAGTACAGAAAAAACAGTTTCACGCAAAAATTTTTATATTCAATTGTTAACATTGTTGATAGATCATATGTGCCTAACATTAATATAAATGTCACAGTAAGGAAACAATCTTACTAGTTTTCTTCATAACATGGATGACATATTGNGTGCCTAACATTAATATAAATGTCACAGTAAGGAAACAATCTTACTAGTTTTCTTCATAACATGGATGACATATTGGAGACATAAGTTCTTGCAGTAACTTTATATTCAAGATGTTGATCAGGTCAGGACAACAAATGACACCCTTGCTCGAAATTAGGAAAATGTGAGGTTTCACCTCAAGGGGGAAGCACTTAGTTGCCCCACTAATCAACTTAATGGCTAGCAGCCCCTAGTGACTGGGCTGTACTTTATAATACAATCAATAGCTTATGCCCTTCTTTTATTATTTTTTTTACAGTCTGCNGTGCCTAACATTAATATAAATGTCACAGTAAGGAAACAATCTTACTAGTTTTCTTCATAACATGGATGACATATTAGAGACATAAGTTCTTGCAGTAACTTTATATTCAAGATGTTGATCAGGTCAGGACAACAAATGACACCCTTGCTCGAAATTAGGAAAATGTGAGGTTTCACCTCAAGGGGGAAGCACTTAGTTGCCCCACTAATCAACTTAATGGCTAGCAGTCCCTAGTGACTGGGCTGTACTTTATAATACAATCAATAGCTTATGCCCTTCTTTTATTATTTTTTTTACAGTCTGCAACCATATAATTAGCTGACCATTGATCATTTTTTCACATTGAAGGGCAACAGTTTCTGGAAACTTTCATGATCAGGAGACATGGCATAGGTAACTTCACACTACTAGATGTATTCAGATCCAGCTCGGAGTAGCTGAGACCAGTGCCACAACTAGACAGACCGGTCGTTTGACGTGTTGGGGCCACTGCCGGTCCTAGTATTGGAGACCAGGTCTTCTCAACTACAGGAATGGGCCAGATATACGAATATAAAGCCTCTACTGGTCAAGGGGACCCACACTTCCGCGTGTTACAAGCGGATGGCCTTCGGGTCAGCAGACGTGGGCAACCCTGGGAGGGCCCCGGTCCAAATTGAAATCGGTATTTGTCTCCCTTGCGAAGCATAGTTTGTGGGCAGTCACAACAGCTTAGCTTGGTGGTGGGCTGGTCGACTCCTGAACAGTCATTGGAGCCCAAAATCGGAGCTCTTTCAGTGAAGGAGCTCTGGATTGGTAATGGACTGGGCCTCTGCCTTAACACCCACAAGTGAAAGGAAGGAGTAGTACAGGTTGGCCAGTNCTCTGGATTGGTAATGGACTGGGCCTCTGCCTTAACACCCACAAGTGAAAGGAAGGAGTAGTACAGGTTGGCCAGTACCCGAGTGGTTTCGGGTCTCCAGGCTGGGCCAGGTGGGTTTGGTTTTGTGCTGGTCGTGGTTCAAATATTTACTCTTAGTAGCTCTAGAGATGTGAGGGTTTCGAGTCTGGCCTTGTAATGCCGCCAGCAGAAGTGTCTTAGACATTACACTGTGGTTAGTGGTGTCTGGCCTGTAAATAGGTTATGGCGCCATCTATCTAATATTGATGGTTTGGACTGAGATAAGGGGCTGCCCGTCGGTACAAGCTTGTACGTAGCCAGGGCGAGGTAGTCCTATCTGCAACAGTACCTAGCTGGGTACGCAGAAGTGTCCACTGTGTACTTTATATCGGGAGAGGCATCCCAGTTGGAGGCAGCTGTGAATTCACTACAACCTATCTGGCTGCAGGAAGTCCTTCGGAAGGGGATGAACTGGCCCTGTGGTGGGATTGATCCCGGGCGTGTTAGCTCCTCGCTAGCCTGGCCTGCCCAGGGAGTCCTAAGCAGGATGTTAAACTGTCGAACTGATAGTAGTGCAGGGTGCCTATCGGTGTTGTAGGCTGCTGGTCGGACGCTGATGCTAAAACCAGCCTCAAACCTGCGGGGGTTTAAGAATTCGCCCGGTACATCCTCAGATAGCCAGTTAGCGTGCCTCATTGAT
Organism: Clitarchus hookeri; assembly: GCA_002778355.1. Classification (NCBI taxonomy): domain Eukaryota; kingdom Metazoa; phylum Arthropoda; class Insecta; order Phasmatodea; family Phasmatidae; genus Clitarchus; species Clitarchus hookeri. The sequence goes on from NQII01000090.1 coordinate 859,386, forward strand.
AGGATTATAAGACTGTCGACCTCAGGGATGGGTTGCTTCCGAGGTCCGGGGGCCCTCTGGGGGTGCTGGCCCTTCTGGGTGACCTAGGACCCTTGCCCGGCTGGGGCGAAGCGAGCCTGCGAGCTTCTCTCATAAGGAGTCAAAATCCCGGCATAAGGCTATACTGCCCGGTGAAGTATGGCCCTGACTAAATGCCATAATCCAGTGGCAAACTGCCCTCTTGGGTTGACCGGTGGTGTGAAAGTGTGCATCATTTGGGAGACCTGTGTTCTGCCCAGTGCTCCCAAATATCAATGTGAAAAATTTAAAATAAGTGCGGGTAACGGCAGGCAGAACTACTACTCTCTTAAGGTAGTCAATTCCAAATCACAATTTAAATCACTTCACACATTACTGCACTATCCTATCCATGGGTACTGAAGGAAGCACACTTGAATATGTTTTTGGAAGTCATAGTGATATGCTGTCTTAAGGAATTACCTGCATTAGCCTACTTTTTGGGGGTGGGGTGTGACAGGGATTAGCAAGGCAGCAGTGTCAATAGAAGGGAGCCTGACCCCTCACAGACCTAGACAATACATAAAATAGTTACCCTCTACTGCTATTCACTGAAAATTACTGCCCAATAGATAACCAAAATTTACACTGCTGTAAACCATGGACCAAATCATAGGATCCTGAGAAAGATCAGCTTTATTCCTCTACCTAGAATAATATCCCAGGCCCTCTGTTATAGACAAGAAACAACTTCTGGTGTCATCTCAGGAGGACTTATGATTGACTACATCAGCCTCCTTCATGCAACAGTAACACATTGTCCAAGCACGTCCAGATGCATAGACGACTTGGCCATTGTAACCTCTTTCAAAAGAGGGACTCCACTGATGCTACATGGATGAACATGTACATTAATATTGGCTCCACGCCTATATTTGCCTACTCAGCCAGTGAGAATGGTTAGGTAGGTCATTACCTACATAAGCACAACAAACGGTCACACAATTTGACCTGAGATAGTTATAGCAGAAACCCTTTTTTACATACCTGATTTTACACTTTTTGGTATTTTATACTATTTTCTCTAGTCCCACATAATATACATACAGAATACAGTTCTTTTCTTTTTTTCAAACATTCCTGCATTTTACAACACCTTTTTCCCAGACCCTTGAGAAGTATAAAATAGGAGTTTCACAGTATTTAGAGACAGAATATTCTACAGAACCTAATGAGATGGGAAGCTAAAAGTGATATGGCAGAAGAAGATTAAGAGAGAAACATAAAATGATGTTCCAAACAAATTTCTGATACAGAATGCATCCTGGTTAGTTGCCTTTTACGATAAGTATGACCCTGTCGTCTACCCAGAGAAACACATGGAGTGATGATCAACTTGTTTCATTGTAATTTTGCTTGCAACAATCATCATGTATAATATTATCAAAGTGAATAAAACTTTAATGGTGAAAATTTTATTATGGTGTGTATGTGGCATAAACTAATTATTGAAAAATTGAATACTCATCAGTATCAGCTCCTATGAGCTGGTTCAAAGATGGAGCTTTAGTGATTCTGGCTGCACAGATCACCTTTCAGCACATCAAACTTAGACCACATTCAAAAAGGAGTTAGTAAAAAAGTACAAAAATGGATTTAAACTATATATTATTTGCAATGACACTAATTCAATGAAGTGATATGTATTAATAAAATGGTTTGGAACCCATTTAATTGAAATTGTTGAATAGTTTTGCTTGGAGTTATCTATGTTTTAACAGAATAATTNAAATGGTTTGGAACCCATTTAATTGAAATTGTTGAATAGTTTTGCTTGGAGTTATCTATGTTTTAACAGAATAATTATTATACTTATCATTAGTTAATACTTAAAATGTCCTTTGAATGAAGCCAAAAGTCTGCCCGGTGAATGATTTTAACATTATTATTCCATGTCCCTGATGAAACTCAAACCNCTTTGAATGAAGCCAAAAGTCTGCCCGGTGAATGATTTTAACATTATTATTCCATGTCCCTGATGAAACTCAAACCCACAACAGCCTGGTTAGTAAACAAGCATTCTGATACACATACCACCAATGATCAGCCACCAAGTATATATGTAGCACAGTACTCTGTCCTTATCTTCAAATAAAAGTGCAAATATTTAAATGCATACACTTAAGAAGACTATATGCCTGGAGCTTCAACTCCATTACAGNCTTCAAATAAAAGTGCAAATATTTAAATGCATACACTTAAGAAGACTATATGCCTGGAGCTTCAACTCCATTACAGAATGTTAGAAATGCAATTTTTTTTATAAAACTACATTGTATGTAATGATCTGTGAAAAAAAAAAATACTTGCGACAAGGTATGAAGAATATTCTTAAGACACCACGCACATTACAAATACTATTTCTGAGNCTTCAAATAAAAGTGCAAATATTTAAATGCATACACTTAAGAAGACTATATGCCTGGAGCTTCAACTCCATTACAAAATGTTAGAAATGCAATTTTTTTTATAAAACTACATTGTATGTAATGATCTGTGAAAAAAAAAAAATACTTGCGACAAGGTATGAAGAATATTCTTAAGACACCACGCACATTACAAATACTATTTCTGAGCATCCCAAGATAACTAAAGACTGCCTTTTCACACCACCTTATTACAAAATGTACTGTCTGGAAACACTCGAAACAAGTATAGACACATATATTGAACTTTGCTTCAGACTGTGCACTAATAAAATTATAGGGCCACTGCTTGAAGTCCAGTAGCTTCAGTGGTACAAGGGGAATGCTGCATGCCATTTCAGAACCTTGCGTGTAGATGCACTAGGATGATAGGTACAGGGGTCAGTGTTGCCCTTATCGCTCCCTCGCTTCTGTGCTTCGAATTGCCAAAAAAAGCTCCAGGTACACAGGACTTTTAAACAATCTCTTAAATACAAAGTATCTTTCAGTTTTTATACATAATAATAAACCCAAAGCAGCACATCTAATACATTAATTATAGGTATTTACTTACAAAGAAATCGTTGTAGGTCTTGTTGATGCGGCTTATATATACACCTTTGACATATACATTCTGTATCTGAAAAAAAAGGATCAAAATAATCACCATCATATTACATGTTAATTATTTTCAAGTTTACAGTATACAGTACAGCTTACTAAACTCTTGAAATACTATATTTCTATCCAATCTGTTACAGAGACTGAGCAACTTTGTATCAAGAAATTGTTTAATTTTTAACTTGACAGTGGATTGTGTGCACTACTACAAGGCAGTTATGGAGAGAATGGAACATGTGATGTGACTGAAAAGTCAATTGATCAGTTATGTGAGAAGTGAAAGGGTTTATTTATTCCTATTTTAGTAAGTGTACATTTAACAGCACTAAAGTAAAGAGGCATACACCATTACCTCCAGAGAGAGTGCTGGTGTGCTTTTCTTGTGATCCAGCAGTCTTTTTGGGAAGCTATATCAAATAATACAACTAATTACATATAAAAGAGTTTACATATAAACAAAGCAAAAAGAAGATCAATGAATTATTCTTACCATAAATAAAAGTATTTGATAACACTGTGTTTACAGCCATATTTTGTTAACATGTTAACTGCCATGTCAATTCTAACAACATTCATGCCAAAGCCAAAATATATATTTGTCGTCTCTTTATATAATATAGTCTATACATATTTAGAACATGTTATTTTCAATTAATTACATAACTTTGTTGGAAAATAACCATGAAATTCTAAGTGGACAATGGTGTCTGCCATTGCACCAGATGATTGATTTGCTGTGCGCCCGCCAGAGCACACACGGGTGAGCACAAAGGTATAACACAGCACTGAGACATTTACAGATATAAAGGACTACTAGTAACTCATTTGCTCTGTGCCAATGTGCAGTTCTTCTCAGCCACTGTTCTTTGTCTTTAGTTTGGTTGTGTGCCTCTAGCCAGATGTAGTTGTTATGATATAAATTAGAAGCCTTTCATGTGATTGTTGCATTTTTTTGTAAATGAGTGATGACAAATGTTTTTTCAAATTGCATGCAGAAATTGGCATCTGCAGCAATTTTACAGTCAGCAAAAGATAAATGTAATGAAGACAGTGAAAGTGAGTGGGAACATTTTATAGTGGAATACTTGATTTTGTCAAAGTGTTTTCAATGTGTTAGTATGACAAAATACTTGTTTTTATATGTATGTTATCATCTGACTTTACCAACATGTTATCACATATTCCTGTAATATTATAGATGTATAATTGAAGAACATAATTTATACAATTTTATGAACAAAAGTTAATACCAAATTACTAATTTTAAAAAAAAAATTTTTTTTANAATATTATAGATGTATAATTGAAGAACATAATTTATACAATTTTATGAACAAAAGTTAATACCAAATTACTAATTTAAAAAAAAAAATTTTTTANATTTTTTTTAAGTATTTTGAAATTTTTGTACATTTCTCAATTGCCAAAATGGGCAAAAACCAAATTTTTGTCTCATTTCTTTTTTCATACTCCAGCACTTATTATTACTAAACCAGAGCAGGAATACTTTTTCATTGATAATAAACTGTAAAATGTTGTGCCCATGTGTATAGCTGACAAATTTGTTTGTGGTGTAATTTTGTATTACAAATGTTTATAAGATTTTAGACTTTTTCGAGTGTTTTAATCTCTTGATTAAAATAATATTGTGTTATGCAAATTTTTTATCATAGTGTTTCTTCATACACGCCTAGTACTTTATTTTCTTTAATAGATTAATTTTCTTCTTTGACTGTGGATGACTGGCAAGAACCCAGGCTACGAAATGTCAAGTACAGAATGTGATCTTCTGTTTGTGACAACTCAGCACCATTAGACAAAGATGTCAGCAAAATCACATCCTATCATACTTGTGGAAAGTATCCTTAAAAATTGAATACTGTCAGAAATAAATGTTTCATGCTCTTCAGTTTAATGTACTACTGCTACTCCAGAACAATTGCAGCAACCATGTGATATTGTTGCAAATACATCAGGCTCATGAACATTATCTACCTCTGAACTGCCAGAAGCGTATGATGTTTGTGTGACAAACACAACTGATGATCAACATATAAGAAATAATAATATATAAAAGAGTGTGACTAGGACTGACGCAAATGACAGTGCTTGGCTTGGCATGATCCAAATGGCAGTAAACAAAAATTCTTTTTCGTGGTGTATTTGGATTGAATCCAGAAATGGTGGCTCAGCTAAGTAATCCTTCAGATTTTTACTATTACAATTTATTTGTTGAAGTTTCTATACAGCAAACAAACATTTACACAAATCAAAAGCTGAAATGGTTCAATATACCTGTAAACAGTAGAATGAATATGTGGGTGTCAACTAACAAGCAAGAAATGGTGCAATTTCTGGGAATACTTGCATTCATGGGTATTGTGAAGACTACATCAATAAACGATTGTTGGACAACTGACCCATTTTTCTGAATGAATGTGATTCCCTCAACATTCCCATAATAAGGTTTGAACTGCTCTTAAGAATGGGTTATTCAGTAACAATGAAAACCAGACAGTAAATGACAGAATTTGTAAAATTCAAAATGTTTTGGACTACCTTGTGTCAAAACTTCTGAATGTGTGTACTCCAGGAGATACAGTTTGTGTAGACGAGCAATCATACCATTCCAAGGGATGACTGATAATGAAACCCTACAAATATGGAGTGAAAATTTTAAGGCATTCTTCGGGAAAAGATCTACACAGAACCTAACAATTTATTCTGGGATACATCATGATGTTATACTTCAGTGATTCATTGCTGAATTTGGGTTAAGTGATTGTCACTGACAACTATTACACAAGTTATGACAGCAAACAAACTTCTTGATAAGTTTATGAACTTGGATGCTGAAGTCCAACAGAAAAAAGTAATTGAAAGACAGGTGTCAGTAAAAAAACTCAAAAGAGATCAAATGTTAGCTCAACAAAATAACAGAGGTATAACCATCTTGAAGTGGGCTGACAAAAGAGATATTTTTATATTGTCAATGTGTCATGGAGATGAAACAGTCCCAGTTCATCGTCAAAATGGGATTATCAACAAACCAAAGGCCAATTTAGAATATAATAAAGGCAAATCAGTAATCAATTTGTCTTGTTGACAAAAGGTGGTCACAAGTGATGAGGAGCACTCTTTATCAATAGGTTCCCTTCATCATCATAGGGACAGCAGTGGTGTAATTAATGGTCAGACTACTCACATCCCACCTAGGCGAATTGGGTTCCATTCCTGGAAGGGTTGCTCTCAGATTTTCACATGTGAGAATTGTGCTGGACGATGCCGCTGGTTGACGGGTTTTCTCAGGGATCTCCTGTTTCTCCCACCATTGCATTCCAGTGCTGCTCTATACTCACCTCACTTCACCGTCATTGGCTCTCAAGACCTATTTGTTAATCTGTGCTCAAATCTCTCCCCTCCCCATCATCATCAATGTGCAGCATAGGAGAGGAGATGGGGTACATCAGGGGCTCCTTTGCTCAAATGTCGGTGGATACTCTAATATTGTGAATTATCTCTTTTGACACTCCCCCTACCTTGGAGATTCTCTTTATGCAGTTGCTTGACTCTAGCTCAGTTTCTAATATTGTCTCCAGATACTTCACTTTCGTTATCTGCCTGGATAATTTTGGACTGCATTTTGGCACCAGCACTATGGGTGGATTCATGACTCTCAGAACTCGGGTGTTACAACCGATGTTTACGAGTCATTGGAAATAGGGCGCGTTACATGTGGGTGAATGGAATATGATATCTCTGCTTCCGGGTTGAGCACATCACTGTTGTAGCTCATTGGGCAAGGTGGTGGTGCAGAGAGTAATAGCAAAGATGTTGTGGAGGAGTGTCAGTTAGGTTTAGGTGTGATAACCCCTTGCATGGTGTCCAAACCCTGAATCCTGAGAATTCTCTACCAGCCGAGAATGACACCTATTGTCACGTTGTAGGACTTTCTGGGGTTGGGGTTCTTGGCCCCTCAGGAGGGATTCAGAGGTCCCTCCTAGCAACAACAGGGAACTTTACTGAGGGTATAATGAAAGCTCCTGCAAGCATTTGAGCATGTTGGATTTTTACCGGATATATCTAGAGTTCTGAAGATGGTTTCTGATTTTCTTCTTCATTTGGCCATTCACCTGGCCTGTCCTGGAGTGCAAAGGCCTGGGATCTGCATCACATCTTTACCTGGGGCATTGGATCCTTCTCAACTTTGGGTGCCACTGTGGGCTGCAATTGCGCTCCAGTGTAGCTTCATAGGGTTTGTGTGCATATGTTCAAACAAATAAACAAAACCATCCTTTCTCTGGACCTTGTGAAGCCCTTTCCAGCAGGGTGCTAGTCTGGTGTAGAACTATTCCAGAGGCCTTAAAAAGTAGGTGGGTTTTTACACATACATGGGCCCAGACTGCTGGTCCTGGACTCACCTTTCCAGGCATCAGGTAGGCAACAGCATGGTATAGGTGGTTCACGATAAAGTGAGCACTCTCGAAATCAAGCTTTGAAAATAATCACTGCCCTATAACTGCACACATTTTAGCATAAGAAATTACTGCAATACTCACAGTAAAATTGGCAGTGAATTAGGAGAAGTAGTTCCAGATCTTAACGCCTTACTTGACACAATATTAAAAATTAACGGCATCTGAAATTCGTTACTTGCTTTTTATTTTATGCACATAAGAATAAAAATGGTTAATGATAAAACATTTGTATTTCTAACAAATGCATAACATCACTTGGCTGATGCAATATTTCAAGTTATTGGGTATTTTTTGTTTATTCTTTTTTTTTTTACCTGTTTACATTCCAGTGTTCAAATGCTCTGAATTCCTTGAATTTAAGTTTCTCTCTATTCCGTTTCTTTGTTAGTTATTGTTAAGTGCCTTGAACAATGTGATTTGTATGGCAGTTCATAACCCCAAATGTAAATTTTTTTTTACCTAATAAATAAAACATTATGGCCCAATTATCTGTTGCCAATAAGTGGTACATTTTATAATTGCCTTTCGTATTTCAACTTTGTGTCTGGTCGCGGGAAGTCTATAACACTTGTGATATGCCGACCTGGCCAGCATGTGTACATGTAATTAAAGATTGATAATAAAACTTGAAGAAACTTAGGTAAAGGGCATTTTATTATATTTGCAATATTCTTTAGCGATTCTGGAGCTTCAATGGACGTGTGTGATATTTACATAATGGTCTGAGAATACTAGTCAATACCTTGGTACGTATTCAATAGTTTTTAGGAAATAAAGCTACAAAACTGTTTCATATTAAACGTGGAACATTCCTCCTGTACTTTTATTATGTTGGTGCAGTTCCTCAACATTTTGTTGAACCTTTGAATGTGCCCGGGCCAACATAAATAGTGAGTATTCTGAGCTACCATGAATATTCTCAAGTTCTATATTGAAAATTATATTCTACCTTAAATGACTGAATGCAATTTTGTGAAATACATAATAATCTGTTAGGTTTTGTTTTTTTAGTATTCTGGTGAAATTACATTCACATTGCTGTAGACATTCTAATTTTATCAGCTAAAAGTAGTTTTCTAGATAGAAAGGTAAGGACAAACTTTTGAATTGTTACACCCTTTTAAAACTGAATTCACAGAACATATTTTCATGAAACTTGCATTTAGTGACAAATATACCAGTGTAAGTGTGCTGTAAAAATAAACCTAAACATTTGTATCAGTTTGGTTTAGCCACCCAGGTTTTGTGACAACTATTTTTGATATTTGTAACATCCTGACAAAACCGGCAATTTGCTTACATATAGTGAGTGTATAAAATTATTAATTTCGGAGTTATTTGTGCCTCAAGTTGCACACCATTATGAGTAGAAATTTTGACAGTCTGCAGATAGTGTCACAATTGCAATGTATGCAGTGGGAGAATATTATTTTGTAATATACAACTTAAATAATATAACCTTCTATTTACAAGTGTTTAAGCATGCCATTTTTCTTGGTTATGGCCGTATACATTATTAAAAAATTATTCTCATGTCATTTAAAGACAATTTAACACACAATGTTTGCAGTATAATGATGGAATAAATTTCAGTATTATCTGGGAGGTTTTCATTCGTAGGACACTTACCGACGGCCGAAAATTCGAACCTTGCACATATTTAACTAGGAATGTTCTAAATAGCATGGTGCTAATATAATGAGGATATCTACCCCAAGTGTTCGACTTTTCTGAGACGCTCAAGACCGGATAAAGAAAAATTATTTCCTAAGATTTGACCATTTATTTCCAAATAATAAGTACCACATCATCAGTATTAATAAAAAGAGATAATATTTACTGAAAATAATGTGTGTGTATTTAGAGAGTACACTACAATATATATTCACTTGCTGCGTTCTTATATAAATAAATACAGCGAACTTGTGAACAGCTGATTAAACAAACATCACATGGCAATGTTTACGTTGATATATAGCAGAAGGATACGCAACGGGCTGAAAGTATAAAATAAGCACGGCTTTCAAAACTGCTCACTTTACTGTGAACCGCCTTTACCACTCGTGAGTGTCTATGGATTCTGCATACATGCCAGGGTGTGAATAATTTGATCTTGGTTGTTTTCTCCTTATATGACCTCCTTCCTTAGATGCCAAGGCTGCTGGCGTGTGAAGAATATACTTGGTGACATCTGCACTACTTCATTATAACTGCATCGTACACCTCGCCAAGGTAGTCCTCTCCCACCTTAGTTTTTCCCGTTGTCAAATGCAGCACGCGGCTGGTTGTGGCGGCACAAGGCTTGATTCTTCCCCTCTTCTCCCTCCCCGNCGTTGTCAAATGCAGCACGCGGCTGGTTGTGGCGGCACAAGGCTTGATTCTTCCCCTCTTCTCCCTCCCCGTCCTCCTCCTCTACATGTCCGCGGGCAATGAACCCCCAACCCACCGCTTCCTCGCCTGAGTATTTCTAGCAAATACAGGTCCCAATCATCATGGTTTTTATCCTGCCTAGATGCTTCGTGGGGTTGGCTTGAGAGTAGTAAGCACATGTGGTGTTCCACTTCACATGTCACATGCCTCATCCTATTTATTTCCTATAAATCGGGTGCCATTTGGGCTTCCACACATTTGTAATATTTTTGTATTGAGGAAGTGAACTAGGTGCCTGGTTTCTGCACTTCTAAGAGCCAAAGCTTCCACTTACCATGTGAACTTATCTGTGACTACCACAATATACAGGTTCTCCTTTTTTGTCCTGCGGTAGGGACCCAATAAATCAATACCTATCTCCTTCCATGGTGCATTCGACTTTTGCATGGTTGGGGCAGGGTGAGAAGCTTGGAATGTCTCAGTGGTTTGGTGCACCTGACATCGGTTTATTTATTGTCCCACATGATCATTCATTCCTCCCACCAATCATTTTCAATTATTTCTCTTGATATTTCCTAAATTCCAGTGTGTCTGAAGAAGAGATGGTCATGGTAAAACTTCATTACATGGTTTGTCAATTCCTCCAGTATCAGAATTTTTTGGCTTGCTTCTCTATACTGCAGAGCAAAATTAGTCCCTCATGATTTCACCAGTTGACTCTTTGACAACTAGTAAGCAGTTGCATAATACAAGGATCCCATGTCAGCCCAATCTGATTTTTCCCCTCTCCAATACAGACACTGGTCGTGGGAGTTATATTCCTTTCGCAGTCCTGCCTTTCCTCCAGTCAGGGTTCTCATGAAAGCATTCAATCCATTTCATACACTTCTTCCAGGATTTTTACTGCAGTGGGTGCATTTGCCTTCAAACTTATGATACTCTGGTGCTCACAGAACCAAATGTGACACAGAATTATACCTTATATTAAGCCTTCCATGAAAATGTTTTGGTTGATTATGTCACAATTGTATACCATCACAGGTAGCGTAACCTCTCCCAAGATTGAAAGGATGGTCCCATTTACTGAAAAGTTGTACACTTTCTTTCGCCTGTGCCTGTGCTTTCAAATTTACAAAGTTGGCCAATGTGGCCAAATCTAGCAGGACTTATTGCTCGTGCTCCCTTACCCAGGTAANGCTTTCAAATTTACAAAGTTGGCCAATGTGGCCAAATCTAGCAGGACTTATTGCTCGTGCTCCCTTACCCAGGTAACGACTCGCAAGCAATCGCATAACATCCTAGAGTCTGGAATGCTTAAGGTATTTGAAAGACTACTGACTTTGGTGATGCTCTTATCTAGTTTCCCAGCCCCAAAATTGTTACCCCATAAGCTGTGGGATGGATTGGGCAGGGAGTTGTCTTATATCACTATTCCAGGCCAGTAGGCGGTGGAGCATTCTGTCTTTCAGTGACCTAACTTCCCACATGTGCAGCATTCCTTCTCTCTTCCTCCCTTAGGAGGTGGGGCCCTCTGTTCTAATTTGGTCAGGTGGGCTTATGGATTCCTGCCCATAAATTATGCTGCCATTGTAAATAATTGATGACCAATATTTAAAATAACAAGAGTACAACTGTGAACAAAATAAGAGTGAACATGCCTACCACTATAATAAATATAAACAATCCTATAATTTATTTCCTCTCATCCTGAACACAAGCATTCGGGCAAAAATTAGGCACATAGATAAGTTATTTATCTATTACACTACATCCTCGTGTTGTTGAACGGCTCGCGTAAAAGAGTCAATATTCAACCACATGAAAACAGTTTGCCNCTTTCAAATTTACAAAGTTGGCCAATGTGGCCAAATCTAGCAGGACTTATTGCTCGTGCTCCCTTACCCAGGTAATGACTCGCAAGCACATCCTAGAGTCTGGAATGCTTAAGGTATTTGAAACCCCGNATCTAGTTTCCCAGCCCCAAAATTGTTACCCCATAAGCTGTGGGATGGATTGGGCAGGGAGTTGTCTTATATCACTATTCCAGGCCGGTAGGCGGTGGAGCATTCTGTCTTTCAGTGACCTAACTTCCCACATGTGCAGCATTCCTTCTCTCTTCCTCCCTTAGGAGGTGGGGCCCTCTGTTGTAATTTGGTCAGGTGGGCTTATGGATTCCTGCCCATAATTTATGCTGCCATTGTAAATAATTGATGACCAATATTAAAAATAACAAGAGTACAACTGTGAACAAAATAAGAGTGAACATGCCTACAACTATAATAAATATAAACAATCCTATAATTTATTTCCTCTCATCCTGAACACAAGCATTCGGGCAAAAATTAGGCACATAGATAAGTTATTTATCTATTACACTACATCCTCGTGTTGTTGAACGGCTCGCGTAAAAGAGTCAATATTCAACCACATGAAAACAGTTTGCCATTCTACAGCATGAAATTATCACCACAGCACCAAGAAAATACAGCTTTATCACCATTGTGACAAAAAAATGCCATCAAAAAGGAGTATTTTACTCGACTTAAACACGTTATAGAAAGGTTACTTCTCTTAAAAACAAAAAATATGACCCTATGAACCAGTACACAAATACATATTTATATATTAAATTCTGTAATTAAATGTGTGAGCACCAACAATTATTGCAGCACAGAGAACTTCGTAAGTAATTTCATAAATAAGGAAGCTTCTGCTCTTACGCATGTGCAATATGCTGGTAGAACTGAAAACTGCCCCAAATTTTAGCTTTGTTTGACAGTCATGGTACATAATANTATTACACTACATCCTCGTGTTGTTGAACGGCTCGCGTAAAAGAGTCAATATTCAACCACATGAAAACAGTTTGCCATTCTACAGCATGAAATTATCACCACAGCACCAAGAAAATACAGCTTTATCACCATTGTGACAAAAAAATGCCATCAAAAAGGAGTATTTTACTCGACTTAAACACGTTATAGAAAGGTTACTTCTCTTAAAAACAAAAAATATGACCCTATGAACCAGTACACAAATACATNAAACAAAAAATATGACCCTATGAACCAGTACACAAATACATATTTATATATTAAATTCTGTAATTAAATGTGTGAGCACCAACAATTATTGCAGCACAGAGAACTTCGTAAGTAACTTCATAAATAAGGAAGCTTCTGCTCTCACGCATGTGCAATATGCTGGTAGAACTGAAAACTGCCCCAAATTTTAGCTTTGTTTGACAGTCATGGTACATAATACTTTACAATAGGAAGTACGTTAACTTTTTTTAAAATTTCTACCTCTTTGTACATTTGAAGAGCTGTAGGCATTTTGAGTTAACCTTTAATTTTAATGATAAAAACACGACATGACTGCATTTAGTTGAATACTTTTCAAAACACTGATGAAAATCTGTTTTTAAGCTAACGTCTTTCCCTTACTCCACTGCAGTTTACATTTCATGCTTCAAACTCAATATTTACATGCCACAGTTGAAGACTTAACTTATTTATTTTGTTAGGTCTATGAAGCAATAAATATTATCTACTGTGACACTAGTGCAAACCAATGAGTTTTATGTTTCTTTTTATAGTATATTTTCATGATTATTTTATACTGCTAAGACCACAATGATACAACTCANAATGAGTTTTATGTTTCTTTTTATAGTATATTTTCATGATTATTTTATACTGCTAAGACCACAATGATACAACTCAAAGTTCAGTTTGATGCAGTTCAGAACCTATGTATATACTTGTCCAACAATATACTGAGCCTTGCACCATGTATACAAGGCTTAACTTGTAAACTCATTTTCATTTATGTATCATAACTAAACTATCAGCAAATGATTTGTGCATTATGAAACAATTTTGTGAAGCGCGTCTACGCCAGTCGCGATGTCACAGCCAGCCATAAGCGACTCGTGATTGGCTACTATATCACCAACAGAGTGGTGCAGCTAGGCAACGCTGTGGAAGGAAGAGAGGGAACAGAGAGAAACAGGAAGAGAGAAAAACAGGAAAAAAGAGAAACAGGAAAAGGAGAAACAGGAAGAGAGAGAAACAGAAAGAGAGATGAAAAACATATGGCGCCACAAGGGTCACATGTGGTTTCCATGTGCTCAAAAAATTATAATGTAACATATAACTGTAAGTGCGGAAAACACAGTAAAATAGTTGGTAATGGAGTGTTGTGTGAAGGTTGTGATGTATGGTTCCATTTCAACAATGTAGTGGGGTAGATGAAATAGTGTTACAAGAAAAAGATTGGTTCTGTGTGTGGTGTAGCGATGATATTAAAAATGGTGAAGGCAATGAAACAAACTAAGATTTGTGTACACAAGANGATATTTGTGTAGTGTGTAAATGAGTGCTTATGTGAAAGAGAAGGATACTATAGTCGGTTCATGACTGGAAGAGACTTTCTTGAAGCCCTGCTAAAGATCTACTTTCAAGCCCATTTCGTATCCTTCGGCCAAAGGATAAACAAACATTGCCATGCTGTAGTCACATGGCAATGTTTACATTCCACTGTGTGTGTGTACATGAGTTCATAGATGCACGTACCCATCATAAAAGTAATGTTTATATTAGTAATGGATATTCCACAAGCAANGTGTACATGAGTTCATAGATGCACGTACCCATCATAAAAGTAATGTTTATATTAGTAATGGATATTCCACAAGCAAAAAGTTTTTAATCTTGAGAATTTCACACAAAAGAATATGTGATGCAAGCGAAAAACATTTCATTACATAAACCCAAAATGTGAGTATTAAAAATTAGATGTTT
>NQII01000090.1:877239-926971 GCA_002778355.1 Clitarchus hookeri
GTTTGTAAACAAATGGCCGCTCTACTTTCACCTTGAGCGTGATCTTGTGAGTATGCAAGAAACATTGAAATCAAAGTACGTTAGCATCACGTCATTAATAATTGGCATAATAAGATACAAGTCTTTTCGAAACCCATTTGTAAGCGATAAATTAACAATTACGTTAAAACTTTGGAACTATTTCCTCTCTTTGTGCTGGCAACCTAACGGCATAACTGTATCCGCGCTCGCCGCTGTTTGTAATGTTATATGCATGTAGCTAACGGCTAGGGTGTTTTTTCAAATGTTGATTTTCAAAAGTTTCTTCCCGTCGTGAACCGACTATAGCAACTGCGAGATTGGCTTCATTAATAGTGAGGTAATTCCTAGTCAATTCAAATCGACGAGCTTGCAAAATAAGCATTTACCTTGTAACTGTTGTTATGATGAAAAGTCGTTAAACACTACCGTTTACATACTTCTTAAAGAAATGCACAAGTTGAAAACCAGAAATGAATACCTTCAAAATCAAATTGTGGTGCTAAGTAAAAAACTAACTGAACAGGAATTTGCTGAGCAAAAAAAAACTGTCAGACACTTACATACTACCCCAACCAGAGCAAATGACATTTTGACAAAATCATCAAAGCTTCGTATTTATTAAGCTAGCCACAGCCATGGACTTGTAGAAATAGTCCTTAGCAAGACGACAGACACACATGTTTTCAGCTTGGTGAAGCTACGGGCAGTATTTAAAGATGTTGTCCAAGAGGTAGAAAATTACTGTCATGATCTGAACAGAAATTATCTAGTACTGATTTATGCTGGTGGTGAAGACATTCAAGACATCTACAAGAACCAAGCTACAAATGTAACAAAAACTTAAAATCATTATTGTCTGTCCTTAGTCACACTAATGTAGCTGTTTGTAATATGGCACCCAGGTATGATATGTTGAGAAATAACTGTGTTGATGTTGAAATTGAGAAAACTAATATTAAAATTGAAAAGTTATGCTCGCAGTTTAGTCATGTGTCATTAATGGATGTAAACAGTCCTTTAGAGACTGCTTTACAAGACATGGCTTACACACAAATGGCAGAGGTAAAGCCCAGGTAGCCAGTCTTATTGTAAAGAAAATTAGTCTTCACAAACTGGTTAAGTCAAATGATGCAATCGTTCTCTCCTGGGAAAGTAGTTCAAAAAAACTAAATTGTGGCCCATTGCCTAGCTTTTCTTGTAAACAAAATATCAGGGCCTACTGATACTTGTTTATCTACAATCACTGAGCCTACAAATATCAACATAGCAAGTATCATAAATACTGTTCAGGACAAAACAAAAGGTAGCAGTTTAATTAATGTTAAAAGTATGGATTTTCATGCTAATGTACTGAAATTGAATTCAGGTAAATGTCGGAAATCTAGCCTTAACCGGAGCAGGTTAACTGTATTCCATCAGACATATGTATAGTCGGTTCACGACTGGAAGAGACTTTCTTGAAGCCCTGCTAAAGATTTACTTTCAAGCCCATTTCATATCCTTCCGCCAAAGGTAAACAAACATTGCCATGTGGCAGTCACATGGCAATGTTTACATTCCACTGTGTGTGTAGATGTGTTCGTACATGTACGTACCCATTATAAAAGTCATATATATATTATTAATGGATATTCCACAAGCATAAAGATTTTAATCTTGAAAATTTCACACAAAAAAATATGCGATGCCAACGAAAACATTTCATTCTATAAACCCAAAAGCGAGGATATTTTGATGAATCGATAGTTGTTGTCTATTTATAATCGATTGTTAGTGACTTTCGATAATTTCCCGTACATCGAAGGCAAGATCATCAGTATTGATAAAAATTGCTACAGACGTTAAAATGGCGTGGTGGTTGAGTCGGATGTTTCGCGCAATTGTAAAACGTTATTTAAAAATGGTTGTGACGGTTTTCGACAGGACGGC
The DNA here is from genome assembly GCA_002778355.1 of Clitarchus hookeri. Lineage (NCBI taxonomy): Eukaryota > Metazoa > Arthropoda > Insecta > Phasmatodea > Phasmatidae > Clitarchus > Clitarchus hookeri. The sequence goes on from NQII01000090.1 coordinate 879,190, forward strand.
AGAGTTTGCGAGTGAAGGATTCTACGTTTTCGACAATGTGAAAACAATTCTTATGTGCAAATACTGCAACGTTAGAATAGAGTGGCAAAGGGAAGACATATGCACGAAACACATAAAAACAAAAGAAATTAGAACTGAAAGTGAGCACAAATTAAAATCATACGTTATTAAAAACCAAATAATAAAGAGCGGATATTAGTAAAATAAGACAAACAAATGAATTATTATAGGTTAAACANGTGAGCACAAATTAAAATCATACGTTATTAAAAACCAAATAATAAAGAGCAGATATTAGTAAAACAAGGCCAGTAAATGAATTATTACAGGTTAAACGAGATAATCGCACAAATTCTCTGGCACGTGTGTCAATAACACAAGGACTATGAAGGTTAGTAAACAAATGGCCGTTTTACTTTCACCTTGAGCGTGATAATGTGACTATGCAAGAAACGTTGAAATCTAAATACGTTAGCATCACGTCATTAATAATTGGCATAATAAGATACAATTCTTTTCGACACCCATTTGTAAGCGATAAATTAACAATTACGTTAAAACTTTGGAACTATTTCCTCTCTTTGTGCTGGCAACCTAACGGCATAACTGTGTCCGCGCTCGCCGCTGTTTGTAATTTTATATGCATGTCGTTAACGGCTAGGGTGTTTTTTCAAAGGTTGATTTTCAAAAGTTTCTTCCAGTCGTGAATCGACTGTAGTTTGTGTAACAAACTTGATGAATTCATATTAGCAATACAAACCTTTGAACATGATCTTGGAATCAATAAACATGTAATGTATCTCACTGAACATCATTTGAACAATGAGGAGATACCTAGCATTTGTATTCCTGGCTATGTATTAATATCAAAATTCTGTAGAAGTAAATACTTGGGAAGAGGTGTATGCCTCTACATCAAAAGTAATTTCAAATTTGAAGAACTAGAAATGTAAAAATTGTGCTGGGAAGAGGATTTTGAGTGTGCAGCAGGATCCATGTTAGTGTCAGGAAAGAAAATTGTACTTCTGACTGTTTATAGGTCACCTATAAATTTAAAACAAATTTTTTGAATGTTTTAAAATTATTTTAAAAATTACACTGAAATAATCATTTGTGGTGATTGTAATATAAATTTCTTATCAGAAAGCCCACAGCTTCACCAGTTATTGTACTCGCTGAACAGATTTAATTTAGTGCAAACTGTAAACTTTTCTACTAGAATTGCTAACAATTGTTCAACAACTCTAGATTATGTCATTATAAACAAATTAACCACACATGCTTATGAAGTCAAGCCCCTCTATAATGCTCTTTCTGATCATGATGCACAACTTTTACAACTACATGACTCAGTAATTCATTACAGTATTTCCACTACAAGAGAAAGGATCATTAATGATCAATCAGCAAATGAATTCAAAGAGTTATTACATAAAACATCATGGCTAGAAGTGTATAACTGTACAAATACTAACTTAAAATTTAATTTATTTCACAGTACCATCTGCAGAATTTTTGAATCCTACTTTCTAAAAATTTCTGTTAATTAATCCCAGACAATAGATAGGCGCTGGATAATAACCAAAGGCATAAAAACATAACGTAAAATGAAATATGTGCTTTATAAAGAATGTAGGAATAGAAATGACACTGAATTAATAAATTATTATAAAATATATATATAAAAAAACTTAAAAACAGTAATTATAAAAGCAAAGCAAATGCATCATGATAAGATTTATTGAATATTCAGATAACAGGATAAAGGCATCCTGGAATATCATCAAACTAGATTCTGGAAAAAAAAAAAAAACCTGTCTACAGAATCACAATCAAAGAAAATGGTGTAGAGACAGATAACACCTCTGATGTTGCTAACATTTTTAATAAACACGTTCTTTCAGTAGCAAATTCTTTGTTAACTAAAATTTCATCCTTGAAAAATCCTTTAACATATTAAACCAAAGTTCCTTCTCATCCTTATCCCAGTATAATGGTAACTAAAACCACACCCACAGAAATATGTAAAATAATTAACTCCCTGCTTACCAAATATTCACATGGTTTTGACAAAATTAGTAGCAAATTAGAACAAATATGTATTCATAAAATTAGCATTCCATTCAGTCATATTTTTAACTTTTCAATGAAATCTGGAATTTACCCTGATCGGTTAAAATTTGCATTAATAAAGTCCCTGTTTAAAAAAAGGTGAAAAAAATCTTGTTGAATATTATAGACCAATTGAATTAATATCATGTTCTAAATCTTTTCAAAAATTTTGTATTAAATGTTTGTTGAACACCTTGAGGATAACAACATCCTTACCAGTACACAGTATGGTTTTAGATCATGGCTTTCTACTAGTCATGCTGTATTTGATTTGAGAACCCACATTCTGAAACAATTGGACAATAGAAATTAAGTAACTGGAATATTCTGTGATGTGTCAAAAACTTTTGACGTTAACCATGATGTACTTTTGGATAATTTGAAATATTATGGTAGCACTGAAAATATTTACAATTGGATTTCCTCGTATTTATCAAACAGATACCAAGAAGTGAGCGTTATTGACAAAAAGGGGACTTCCATATTCTCAGATGTGGGGCATGTTGAAAGCGAAGTTCCTCAGGGCTCTGTCCTGGGCCCCCTTATTTTTCTCATCTTTATTAATGACTTGCCTCCAAATCTATCCTCTGAAGCAAGGGCTTGTCTTTTTGCTGATGATACAAGCATCTTATTAAATAGCAGAAATGTAAATGAGCTATCAGATATGTGTAATAAGGCTTTATTAAGCTATCTGAATGGTTTACAGCAAAAGACTCACCCTAAATACAAACAAAACAACCTACCTAAAATTTCATTCTACAAATAAACATGATTACTCACTCAAAATTGGCAGTGATGCACATGAGATTCAAAATTGTAAAATAACAAAATTCCTAGGTATTTGTCAAGACAGTTCTCTCAATTGGAAAGAGCATATCAATAACCTTTCAAAGAAGCTAAGCACTGCCTGCTTCATTATTCACCACTTGATCTCAATATTATCACCTGCTATAGTTAAACAAGTTTATTTTGCTCAATTCCATGCATTAAAGTCTTATGGCATAATGTACTGGGCTCTGGCAGCAAACAGCAGCAAAATATTTTTACTTCAAAAGAAAGCCATAAGGATATTAAGTGGATTAAAATCACGTGAAACATGCCGCCACCATTAAAAAAAAAATTGGTATACTTACATTTATATCTCAGTATATATACACATCCCTGATGTTTGTCACTAATAACAGTCATATTTTCCTTAAAAATGATTTAATTCATTCTCATTATACAAGAGGTGCCCAGAATCTTCATGTACCACTAAATAACCTGAAACTTTTCCAGAAGGGGGGCTTATTATCCATGTATTTATTTATTTAATAAATTACCATGTTATCTACAAAAAAAATTGAATAATTTCAAACTATTTAAAAATAACAAAAAAAATTTATTTTAAAGAAGCATTTATTCTATTCTTTAGAAGAATTCTTTAATCTTGAACAGACCTAATTGTGCATATTTGTTTTTTTATATATAATTAAATGTTGTTATTACTGATGTATTGTTTTGTTATATTATTGTAACCTCTTAATTTTGAATCATGAATAAATAAATAAAAATACAGTATGGCACATGATGAGGTCTCTTCAGGCTTGCTTTGACATCTTGTGTACATTGCATGCCCCAGTTAAATATTTATGGTTCATGTTATGAATTAACTAATGATTAATACGAAAACACATATACCTACATATCACATCAAATTAATACATTTAATTGAATTGTACAATTACAATGGAATACTCTGTTTCAATTCCATGCCATGTCAGTCTTCTGCCAAAAACATAAAGTAAACGTGCATAAGCAGTAAAATTATGCTATTATAAACAAAAAAAACATTCTTTAGAAAAAAATTCCACAATATAAAACTACGCCAACAGAGGTGGTAAGGCTCAAACCATGGTGCCTACCCNAATGAGTTTTATGTTTCTTTTTATAGTATATTTTCATGATTATTTTATACTGCTAAGACCACAATGATACAACTCCAAGTGCAGTTTGATGCAGTTCAGAACCTATGTATATACTTGTCCAACAATATACTGAGCCTTGCACCATGTACACAAGGTTTAACTTGTAAACTCATTTTCAATTATGTATCATAACTAAACTATCTGCAAATGATTTGTGCATTATGAAACAATTTTGTGAAGCGCGTCTACGCCAGTCGCGATGTCACAGCCAGCCATAAGCGACTGATGATTGGCTACTATATCACCAACAGAGTGGTGCAGCTAGGCAACGCTATGGAAGAAAGAGAGGGAATAGAGAGAAACAGGAAGAGAGAGAAACAGGAAAAGAGAAAAACAGGAAAAGAGAGAAACAGGAAAAGAGAGAAGCAGGAAGAGAGAGAAACAGAAAGAGAGATGAAAAACATATGGCGCCACAAGGGTCACATGTGGTTTCCATATGCTCAAAAAATTATAATGTAACATATAACTGTAAGTGCGGAAAACACAGTAAAATAGTTGGTAATGGAGTGTTGTGCAACGGTTGTGATGTATGGTTCCATTTCAACAATGTAGTGGGGTAGATGAAATAGTGTTACAAGAAAAAGATTGGTTCTGTGTGCGGTGTAGCAATGATATTAAAAATAGTGAAGGCAATAAAACAAACTAAGATTTGTGTACACAAGAAATGACTAGCAACTGCGAGATTGGCTTCATTTATAGTGAGGTAATTCCTAGTCAATTCAAATCGAAGAGCTTGCAAAATAAGCATTTACCTTGTAACTGTTGTTATGATGAAAAGTCGTTACACACTACCGTTAACATACTTCTTATAGAAATGCACAAGTTGAAAACGAGAAATGAATACCTTCAAAATCAAATTGTGGTGCTAAGTGAAAAACTAACTGAACATGAATTTGCTGAGCAAAAAAAAAACTGTCAGACACTCGCATACTACCCCAACCAGAGCAAATGACATTTTGACAAAATCATCAAAGCTTCGTATTTATTAAGCTAGCCACAGCCATGGACTTGTAGAAATAGTCCTTAGCAAGACGACAGACACACATGTTTTCAGCTTGGTGAAGCCAGGGGCAGTATTTAAAGATGTTGTCCAAGAGGTAGAAAATTACTGTCATGATCTGAACAGAAATTATCTAGTACTGATTTATGCTGGTGGTGAAGACATTCAAGACATCTACAAGAACCAAGCTACAAATGTAACAAAAACTTAAAATCATTATTGCCTGTCCTTAGTCACACTAATGTAGCTGTTTGTAATATAGCACCCAGGTATGATATGTTGAGAAATAACTGTGTTGATGTTGAAATTGAGAAAACTAATATTAAAATTGAAAAGTTATGCTCGCAGTTTAGTCATGTGTCATTAATGGATGTAAACAGTCCTTTAGAGACTGCTTTACAAGACATGGCTTACACACAAATGGCAGAGGTAAAGCCCAGGTAGCCAGTCTTATTGTAAAGAAAATTAGTCTTCACAAACTGGTTAAGTCAAATGATGCAATCGTTCTCTCCTGGGAAAGTAGTTCAAAAAAACTAAATTGTGGCCCATTGCCTAGCTTTTCTTGTAAACAAAATATCAGGGCCTACTGATACTTGTTTATCTACAATCACTGAGCCTAGAAATATCAACATAGCAAGTATCATAAATACTGTTCAGGACAAAACAAAAGTTAGCAGTTTAATTAATGTTAAAAGTATGGATTTTCATGCTAATGTACTGAAATTGAATTCAGGTAAATGTAGGAAATCTAGCCTTAACCGGAGCAGGTTAACTGTATTCCATCAGACATATGTAGTTTGTGTAACAAACTTGATGAATTCATATTAGCAATACAAACCTTTGAACATGATCTTGGAATCAATAAACATGTAATGTGTCTCACTGAACATCATTTGAACAATGAGGAGATACCTAGCATTTGTATTCCCGGCTATGTATTAATATCAAAATTCTGTAGAAGTAAATACTTAGGAAGAGGTGTATGCCTCTACATCAAAAGTAATTTCAAATTTGAAGAACTAGAAATGTAAAAATTGTGCTGGGAAGAGGATTTTGAGTGTGCAGCAGGATCCATGTTAGTGTCAGGAAAGAAAATTGTACTTCTGACTTTTTATAGGTCACCTATAAATTTAAAAAAATAATTTTTGAATGTTTTAAAATTATTTTAAAAATTTACTGAAATAATCATTTGTGGTGATGGTAATATAAATTTATCAGAAAGCCCACAGCTTCACCAGTTATTGTACTCGCTGAACAGATTTCATTTAGTGCAAACTGTAAACTTTTCTACTAGAATTGCTAACAATTGTTCAACAACTCTAGATTATGTCATTATAAACAAATTAACCACACATGCTTATGAAGTCAAGCCCCTCTACAATGCTCTTTCTGATCATGATGCACAACTTTTACAACTCCATGACTCAGTAATTCATTACAGTATTTCAACTACAAGAGAAAGGATCATTAATGATCAATCAGTAAATGAATTCAAAGAGTTATTAAATAAAACATCATGGCTAGAAGTGTATAACTGTACAAATACTAACTTAAAATTTAATTTATTTCACAGTACCATCTGCAGAATTTTTGAATCCTACTTTCTAAAAATTTCAGTTGATAAATCCCAGACAATAGATAAGCGCTGGATAATAACCAAAGGCATAAAAACATAATGTAAAATGAAATATGTGCTTTATAAAGAACGTAGGAATAGTAATGACACTGAATTAATAAAGACTTATTAAATATTCAGATAACAGGATAAGGGCATCCTGGAATATCATCAAACTAGATTCTGAAAAAAATAAGTAAACCTGACTACAGAATCACAATCAAAGTAAATGGTGTAGAGACAGATGACACCTCTGATGTTGCTAACATTTTTAATAAATACGTTTATTCAGTAGCAAATTCTTTGTTAACTAAAATTTCATCCTTGAAAAATCCTTTAACATATTTAACCAAAGTTCCTCCTCATCCTTTTCCCAGTATAATGGTAACTAAAACCACACCCACAGAAATATGTAAAATAATTAACTCCCTGCTTACCAAATCTTCACATGGTTTTGACAAAATTAGTAGCAAATTAGGACAAATATGTATTCATGAAATTAGCATTCCATTCAGTCATATTTTTAACTTTTCAATGAAATCTGGAATTTACCCTGATCAGTTAAAATTTGCATTAATAAAGTCCCTGTTTAAAAAAAGGTGAAAAAAATCTTGTTGACAATTATAGACCAATTGAATTAATATCATGTTCTCAATCTTTTTTAAAAATTTTGTATAAAAAGTTTGTTGAACACCTTGAGGATAACAACATCCTTACCAGTACACAGTATGGTTTTAGATCATGGCTTTCTACTAGTCATGCTGTATTTGATTTGAGAACCCACATTCTGAAACAATTGGACAATGGAAATTAAGTAATTGGAATATTCTGTGATGTGTCAAAAACTTTTGACTGTTAACCATGATATACTTTTGGATAATTTGAAATATTATGGTATCACTGAAAATATTTACAATTGGATTTCCTCGTATTTATCAAACAGATACCAAAAAGTGAGCATTATTGACAAAAAGGGGACTTCCATATTCTCAGATGTGGGGCATGTTGAAAGCGAAGTTCCTCAGGGCTCTGTTCTGGGCCCCCTTATTTTTCTCATCTTTATTAATGACTTGCCTCCAAATCTATCCTCTGAAGCAAGGGCTTGTCTTTTTGCTGATGATACAAGCATCTTATTAAATAGCAGAAATGTAAATGAGCTATCAGATATGTGTAATAAGGCTTTATTAAGCTATCTGAATGGTTTACAGCAAAAGACTCAACCTAAATACAAACAAAACAACCTACCTAAAATTTCAATCTACAAATAAACATGATTACTTACTCAAAATTGGCAGTGATGCACATGAGATTCAAAATTGTAAAATAACAAAATTCCTAGGTATTTGTCAAGACAGTTCTCTCAATTGGAAAGAGCATATCAATAACCTTTCAAAGAAGCTAAGCACTGCCTGCTTCATTATCACCTGCTATACTTAAACAAGTTTATTTTGCTCAATTCCATGCATTAATGTCTTATGGCATAATGTACTGGGCTCTGGCAGCAAACAGCAGCAAAATATTTTTACTTCAAAAGAAAGCCATAAGGATATTAAGTGGATTAAAATCACGTGAAACATGCCGCCACCATTAAAAAAAAAATTGGTATACTTACATTTATATCTCAGTATATATACACATCCCTGATGTTTGTCACCAATAACAGTCATATTTTCCTTAAAAATGATTTAATTCATTCTCATTATACAAGAGGTGCCCAGAATCTTCATGTACAACTAAATAACCTGAAACTTTTCCAGAAGGGGGCTTATTATCCATGTATTTATTTATTTAATAAATTACCATGTTATCTAAAAAAAACTTAGAATAATTTCAAACTATTTAAAACTAACAAAAAAATATATTTTAAAGGAGCATTTATTCTATTCTTTAGAAGAATTCTTTAATCTTGAACAGACCTAATTGTGCATATTTGTTTTTTTTATATATAATTAAATGTTGTTATTACACATGTATTGTTTTGTTATATTATTGTAACCTCTTAATTTTGAATCATGAATAAATAAATAAAAATACAGTATGGCACATGATGAGGTCTCTTCAGGCTTGCTTTGACATCTTGTGTACATTGCATGCCCCAGTTAAATATTTATGGTTCATGTTATGAATTAACTAATGATTAATACGAAAACACATATACCTACATATCACATCAAATTAATACATTTCATTGAATTGTACAATTACAATGGAATACTCTGTTTCAATTCCATGCCATGTCAGTCTTCTGCCAAAAACATAAAGTAAACGTGCATAAGCAGTAAAATTATGCTATTATAAACAAAAATGATAAGCCTAAAATCNTAATACATTTCATTGAATTGTACAATTACAATGGAATACTCTGTTTCAATTCCATGCCATGTCAGTCTTCTGCCAAAAACATAAAGTAAACGTGCATAAGCAGTAAAATTATGCTATTATAAACAAAAAAAACATTCTTTAGAAAAAAATTCCACAATATAAAACTACGCCAACAGAGGTGGTAAGGCTCAAACCATGGTGCCTACCCTGCTGTTATTAATAACATGCGTCTGATATTGTGACTTTTGAAGGTGGTACAGATTGTTTAATGTTAAGTTCCCTGGGAGCCATTTCTGAAGTTCTTACGCATATTTCTTAAACCAGAAGAAATTCCTGCCATTTGGAAAAAACCCTGTACATTTTCCACAGCATTTCAAATACAGCATATTTTTTTCTGCTTTTCTCAGTCGTTGGACACCCTGACATAATGTGCCTGTCCTTTATTTATGCAGATAGGAGCACTAGAAATCAAGCCTTTCCCTCTTCAGTTCCTCATTTCTGCCTCATCCTAGCTCAAAGAAGGGACACAAAAGAAACAAAAAAAAAACTGAGATAAGCACAACCTAGTGATTTCTCAGAGTCTCCCAGAAGTCAGTAGGTCTAATTCCTTGGTGGGTCCTGAGCATCTCCGGCTATTCACATCCCCCACACCAAGGGCTATTAAATGTTATTACAGGTTTCCTGCCTGGCATCTTTCCACTTGGGCCATTATGAATGGTGGGAGGTTGGCCATTGTGGAACCTTCCATAAGGGAGGTAATCCCCTGGGTAGACCATCAGGATCAGAAAATATTTTCATGTCAGCTCCTCCAGGGTGCTCTCTAAGTCCAAATAGGGATGCAGGATTGCAACAGCCCTGGGTTTATCAATCTGGGATAGTTATCTCCCGTGGTTACAGAGGGTGGATCCTGGTTTGCACCCTCTGGAAAAGCAACAAACACCTTACTTGCACACACTATCTCTACTCTACAATGTGGGCGTATCTCCAATCGAGGCTCCATTCTATCATGTAGTGTTGGAAGTGCACCTGCCTCAGAACCTGGCAAACTTGCTGGTATGGGCAGTGACATCCCAGCATCAGATGGGGAAGGAGACTGCAATGATGCAATGTATATTACCATGAATGTGATAAAAATAGTATGCTTATTAAAGCAAAGACCCTCACCACCTCACCCACGGTACACTGGCCCTCACCTCAAAAGATGAAGATTGTCTACCACTCTAACCTTACACACTGGGTGGAGTTCATATTCATTGTACATCTACCATTTGCTGCCTCGCTAGTCATCTGCCACAACCATCACATGCCTGCTTCCAAAGGCCAGTCAACTGCACCTGTCACTAAATGGACTGAGATGTCTAGCTCTTCGGGTGAACCTAGGAGAACAACTGTCTTTGGATGACCGAGAATACTCCACCCAACATTGGCATGCTGAATTGCTGTTATAGGCTAATAACGGGAGAGATCCCAGGGTGATGGCGAAATCAAGCCATTGTCAATAAGATAAAAGTAGCTGTTATTATAGCTGGACAGCCGCTATCATATAACACACAAGTGCCGACATTGTCCTGGCATGGTCACTTCGTTGGTCAGTTAGATAGGACTTGTATCCTCTTCTGTGCTGGATATGTTCATCAAGCCTCCTAGACACCAAGACACAAAGCACGAAGACATTGACCACTTTTTATCTATATTCATTATTCAAAGACCATATCACAATATGTTTAACTCTGTTAGCTTACATTGGGTTTATCTCTCTTCTGACTAAAATTCAGCATCTGATTGTGATGTGATTGCCCATCTCTTCAGAAAACCTCTACATGTATTATGGATTAAGTACTGTAAATGCAATTGTTTCTAATTTCTCTCTTAATATAATTGTTAATGTTTCTCTAGCAACAAAGATAGTCTNATTGCCCATCTCTTCAGAAAACCTCTACATGTATTATGGATTAAGTACTGTAAATGCAATTGTTTCTAATTTCTCTTAATATAATTGTTAATGTTTCTCTAGCAACAAAGATAGTCTTTTCGAATGTTACAATGACTTCACTTTAACATTCTTGTTTCAGAAATTTAATAGCTATTCGTTGTGACTATTGTCAGTTTGGAATGGAAACATTTTGCACCTGTTAATGCAAATTCTTTATCTGGTTGTTAAACCCATGGAGTCACGTTGTGTCTCATTGTTTTTCCATTCTATGATGGTCACATTAATAATAGAGAGTTTCATTTATTTCTTGGAAAACCTTCTATTTATGTATGTGACAAAGAGTTTGTGAGTTTAAGTCTCCCTTTGTTACAAAATACTGATTAAGTTTGGCTATTTCTCATACATTTTTCAATTGATGTGACATTCCTATGCAAGTCTAGGACTGAAAAATTCCAACCTGTTACCCTATCGTTAAATTCCATACATTGTGACATAATAAGCAATAAGCCAGTCATTCAAAACCTTCGGAACCATATAAATGTCGTTATTAATTTTCATCAATCTCTGCCCAATTCATATCCCCAAGTTTAACACAAACCTGGCATCTCTGCATTTTTCAAAGTTGGCCGACTATTTTGCTAATGAATCTATTGTTAAAGAACTTGTTATCTTTTTGCATCCAAACCTGACTTCAACAATGTTTTACAGCTCAATAATTCTTACTTCTTAAAACGTGTTACCACTCGTGGAACATATATTATNTTCTCATACATTTTTCAATTGATGTGACATTCCTATGCAAGTCTAGGACTGAAAAATTCCAACCTGTTACCCTATCATTAAATGCCATACATTGTGACATAACAAGCAATAAGCCAGTCATTCCTAACCTTCGGAACCATATAAATGTCGTTATTAATTTTCATCAATCTCTGCCCAATTCATATCCCCAAGTTTAACACAAACCTGGCATCTCTGCATTTTTCAAAGTTGGCTGACTATTTTGCTAATGACTCTATTGTTAAAGAACTTGTTATCTTTTTGCATCCAAACCTGACTTCAACAATGTTTTACAGCTCCATAATTCTTACTTCTTAAAACGTGTTACTACTCGTGGAACATATATTATAAATGTTGTTGTTTTTATTATAATATATTTATTATTATTATTGTCATATAGCAGCAGTTTTTTGTCCAAAACTGCATAATTGTACTAAAATTCTAGCTCAGTATTGTTGTTCTTCAACCTTTACCCACACTCCTTGCTGACACTAGAGAATAATTTTGGTAATTTATTTAGGTAATGTTGTTTAATTTAGTATAAAGAGTATTTGAAAATTTGTAATTTAGTTTGGGTTCTCTGTCAACTCTGCTCAAGTTTTCAGACATGCTCTGCCTTGAGAAAGAGGGGTAGAGGGTAGTGCGTGCCATTTTATTGTCAGCACACTTTGTTTACTCATATCTTTGCAATTTCTTTCCATGTGTTGAGAACATGTCATTGCTTTCTATGACAATGCTTTTCTTTCCTGGATTCCAGAGCTATCTCTTATCTGACTTGTTAACGTGGTTTTGTATTTATTTTTACTTCACTTGTCATGTTATAAACTTTGAAATTTTATGTAATTCATACATTATTTATTTTTATATATTGCGTCAAAAATGGCAAAAACAATATTGAACATTAAGCAGTATAAGTATATTTTGTGATCAAGTCCTTGTTAATATTTATAAAAAAAAATTATTTGTGCGTAAGAGACTATTGTTTAGTTTGCTGCACAATGGTTGACCTCTTGATACCCGCATAGCCACAAGTGGACACATGCAAAGAATCTGTGAAATTTATATGGGCCATCATTGTTAGGCCTGCAATGGTATTCTTCCTAGCCAATGATTATGTGATCGGTTACAGTCAGGTTATTAACCATTTTGCTTTCTTAAGTGCAGTAGATGTGCAGATGTTCGGCTCTGGCTGCTTGTTTTAACCCCATTGGGCTTTAATGGTCTTGGTGGACAGATCATGGAATGCTGGTGATTTAGGATGAAGTGGAAGTTGCACCAAGCTCTCCCCAACAAAGTATCACAATTTTAGTCATTCATGTGGGGATAATCACCACACATATAAGAACAAGATAAGAGCTAATTGTCTTTTTCAACTTGATTATTTTTAATTTGTGCATGCATCCTGCATACCTAAAATTATAAAAATAAAGAAAACAATTTTTTAAATAATAATAACAACAATTAGTTATATTATTTAAAATTCTTGGGGCCCTGTTAGTTATTAAAATTCTTGTAGCTACAAAATTTTATTTTAAAAGAAAATTTGTCATATAAAACAAGATTATTTAAATATATAAAATGTGAAGGTACTAATTTATAATCATCACAATACGTTTTCAAGACTTATTCTGTGTTATGGCCAAAACAGTTATGTTCCTCTCTTTTTTAAGGTTAATAACAAGGTTCCCATAGAAAACTGACGATCAAAAATCCTGACTTCCCCCCCAACAAATTGAGAAAAAAAAATCCTGAATAAATGCACTGAAGCAGGAAAACCAATAACAAAAATTTGAATTAAGAATTATTATTTATGTGAATTGTTGAAACAAACTCACCAAGACTGGTTGCTTCATTTGTTTCAAACATACTATTATCTTCTGCACATTTAAGTATAAGTATTCATTGATCATGTGGTCCTAAGTAAAAATTAAAATAAGAGTTCATTTATATTGATATATTTGTACATAATTATATAACAATATTCACTGATTACTTTACTGAACAAATTTTTTGGTTAGTCTACGCTAACCTTCTGGCTTTTTTTTTTTTCTTCAATATCCAAATGTTTTTATTGTGTACCTTTTCCACTTCAGTCTCTTCAATTTTCCAATATTGTAAGCANGTCTACGCTAACCTTCTGGCTTTTTTTTTTCCTTCAATATCCAAATGTTTTTATTGTGTACCTTTTCCACTTCAGTCTCTTCAATTTTCCAATATTATAAGCAATTTAATTTTTTTTTTTCTGCTATTGCCTTTTTTTGCATTACTCTCTGGCTAATATTCCATTCCAAGGAGTCTCTGTACATACATCCAGAAATTATTATATTTTCTTCCTTAGGTAAATGAATTACCACACCATATTTCTTAGTTGCATATAGACAATCTTTTGGGCAATGAGTCCATGTAGGTTTTCTAACAATGATATATTTATAAAAAAGTTATCTTCAACACAGGCATTGTCTTATGAAAGGATTAGACAAAGTTTAATAACCTCCCACAGAAAACAGAGTTGGCTTTGCTACACATAATATCCTATATTGCCAGTTGGGCTGTGAGNTCTAACAACGATATATTTAAAAAAAAGTTATCTTCAACACAGGCATTGTCTTATGAAAGGATTAGACAAAGTTTAACAACCTCCCACAGAAAACAGAGTTGGCTTTGCTACACATAATATCCTATATTGCCAGTTGGACTGTGGGCAGATGCTCGTAGGGCCAAGGGCTGCATATGACCTAAGGTATTATTCTGCATCTCTTGTGATAAAAAGGGTGGCGCTGCAAGTGAGGCAGGATCTGGGAGATCACCACAAACCCAACAGTGAGAGAACCAATTATAAACATGATGCAGAGTGCCCTAACCACCATAATTGCAGACATTCAGCGATCAGTGATGTTCACCCTACAGCATACTGTCAGTATAGCAAACTTCTATGCCTATTACCCTTAACACTACATCATCACCATAGACTACAATGGTGTGGTGACTATCATGGAGCAATGCAGAGTAATAACGGGTAATCTAGTGATGAGTCCCTGTTTTGTCTTGGTAGTGACAACCAATGCATCCGTGTGTGGAGGCAATGTGGGTAATGCCAAGATTAACAGTTTGCCACACGCCACACGTCACACGTCCAGATGGCCTTGTGTCATGATGCGGGGNTGGAGCAATGCAGAGTAATAACGGGTAATCTAGTGATGAGTCCCTGTTTTGTCCTGGTAGTGACAACCAATGCATCCGTGTGTGGAGGCAATGTGGGTAATGCCAAGATTAACAGTTTGCCACACGTCACACCACCAGATGGCCTTGTGTCATGATGCGGGGTGCAATTTTGTATGATGCCGGATCACCGTTGGTTTTCATCACAGGCATTCTGATAGCCCAACAGTACTTTCATGAGGTCATGCAAACAGTGGCCTTTCCATTTGTGAATGCCCATGCCAGTGTTCTATTCCAACAGAACAATGTTCATCCTCATACCGCTGCCATCTCAAGAGCATACCTTGAAACCATGGATAATCTGTTATGGCCAGCCTCATCGCCAGACCTATCCCAAATTGAATATATGTGGAATGATTTTGGCCACTTTGTGACTCCACCCCTACCGCAAAATCTGCAGGAACTGCGAGTGGATATTTATGGTAAATGAAATGGATTATTGCAATACACCAGTAGGGAACTATACAAATACATCTCATGTTCTCTTGTGGAATGTGTTCGAAAACATGGCACCCAAAAATAAGCAGTGAGATATATGAATGTGTGGCACAATAAATATTGCTAATACCAGTCTGAATCTATGATCGTTTCTTGTTCTCGGTGACTTTTGCCTTCTTTCCAAATAGCATTGCAATCTGACAATTCCTTCTGGGTGCAACAATTTTTTCTGACGATGATAGTCTCAAGTAGTATGATTTTGGGAGAAGTTTATAATAGTTTCATTCTTTGCAAGTTTAAGAAATTCAGACATTAAAATGGAATTTGGGGCAAAATTTTGAATTTTTTTATTACTATACTCTGGGAGTACCGGTTTGATTTAATTTTATTTTCCTGTATTTAATTTTGTCATAACTTTCCATTCATTTGGTGTTGTTCACATACTGTGTTTTACTTGTCCCTCATCTGATCTGGTTTATGTTACAATATAATACCTATTTCTTTGGGCATCATTTGTACAGTGATTGTAACAGCATGCAGATGTGGTGCAGTTACTAAGAAATTTGGATTCTGGAATTATATTTTTAAATAATAAATAATAATGTTCTGCTTTCGAAAAAAATGCTTCTTCATTGTGTTTGACCTAAGCCATTGGGTTTAACTTAAGCCTTTAGGGTTTAAATTTAGAGTCTTGAAACTTGAAGGAATGTTTAGTGAAATAGTTTCAATTCACTGAAATAAATCTTTGGCAAGTAAGCAAAAGGATATATTTGATTAGAAATTTTGATTTCACTGAGAACCAACTTAACAAACTTGTATGTTTGTATTCAAAACTGACTTTCACTCTTACCCAGAGCAACTAGTAGGCAAATAAGACTAATTATTATTGATATAAAAATTTTGCAATCAATTTTTGGAACACTAAATAGTGAATATCATAGGTCACTGAAAAAAATAACAAGAAGCGCTAGCATATAGTTTGGCAAATAATTTAATTTTTTTTTCAAAAATATAGAATATGTTGTCAACAAAACTTCATTCAGAATTTGGCTTCTCATTTTTTTGGAGAATTATTAATGTTTTGTATCAATCTATGCAACAAACTGTTAATGAGATCTGAAGCAATATTTTAGTGATAAGTTCTCACGTTGAATTGAATTCCATGTTGTTATGAGTATTTATTTATTTACATTTGTATCATGGAGCCTTAATACATATCAAAAGCCATAATGCTATAGAACATGTAATTTGGCAAAAGGAAAAACCAAACAAAAAACAATATAAAATGATACATCATGTTATATAGACAGACATACTTGAAAACATGAGAGCAAAAAAGAAAAAGAAACATCATCATCATAACAGAACATAAAGACATAAGAATGATACTATAAACAGTGATGAAATATATCCCAAAACCAACATGTTTAATATCATTGTGATGTGGCTAACAATGTGTACCGTTTTCTAAAAATTCCCACAGAGAATAAATAGAATAGTATAGTAGGTAACCCTTTAAAGACTCTTTAAAAGTTTTAGTAAGTGAAACTTTGACTAATAACAAGACCAGAATTTTTTTATTTCAAGCAAACAATTGAAACTAGTGTGCATGGAGAACTCAGTTCTTCTTTACTGAAGTCGAGTCATTTCTTACCATAATGCACAAAATTCAACATCTTATTTCACTGCCATTCCACATGATAGTCCTTATAATCCCTGAACATTTTTTACAGATTCTATGGAATTAGTTCAGCGCAGGTTTTTATATATAACATTCACTAAAGTCAGTGTTCTGTTAGCCAATAAGGATAGTTTTATTGAACATTATTGCATTTTTACTTGCCAGTTACATTCCTTTTCTTTTGCAGTTGGTTTAAAAAGGAAATCTTGGTTAGTCCAGACAGAAATCTTTTTGCTGCTCTTAATCCTTAGTCTCTAGGTAAAGTTTATGGTGCTACATTATATTCATCAACCTTCCCCCGGTTTGATGCTCATGTGGATAACTATCAAAAGAAACTGTTCCTAGGTAAACTTTATTCGGACTTTTCTTCAAAATCTAGTGTCAATTTATATCTCTCCTTTATTCGTAAAAGTAATTCTGTTTTGGTTTTCTCCAACAACTTTTCTATTAAAGTAACCATCCTTGATCACCTCACAAACTAAAGTTATACATATTTTCCCTCTTTCCTTATGGGAGTGGTTATATTATCAGTGCATTATATTTTGATGTTATAATCCCATTTTTGAAACTCTTGGCATAGTAAATGCTGTTATATATATATATATATATCCAACTCTCTGTACCTGTTTTCCATGTGCCTTAATTAGTGTAAAATGGTAGTTATCTTGATCTCTCTGACTATTCCTATATTACCTTATATGGTTACTTTCCTAAAAGTCTTGACTCCTATTTGACGTGACAAGCTAAAATTATAGATCTCTACCATATTCTGATTCTATTTAAACCACATTTCAATTCCTACTCTTTGGACTGAACCTATAGTATAATTGCTATCACTTTAACTGCCTTGTAAATTCATATTGGTCTTTCTATATTTAATTGGTTCAAACTTAAACCCTCATGTGTTTAACCTACTGCCTCTCCTTAACTTTCAGCTGTTTCTGACCTATCTCAATGCAAAGTATTAGTACAAGCTGCCTTAGCCCCCCAGCGGAGGCATAGGGAAAACATTAACAAATCGTCACAGCTCATAATACTCACATGCCACATAACATTTAATTTCATCAACAGTAAAAATTGGATCAATGTCTACTATCTTCATCAGTTCAATTTTGAAGTACACTTTTGTGACTTATTTTTTTTTGGCTAGGGAAATAAAAGTATAAAGTTTCTGTCTTCCTACAGCTGGAAATAAATCTTGCTTTAAGGTGGCCTGAGCCCAGGCTGCTAAATGGTGTGAACTTTGGAAGGTAACAATGTATTACAAAAATACTCAATGTGCTTAAGTGATGTATGCTTAGGAATAGCATTTAAGAAATATTGTTCGTGTGCATACCAATTTCAGGTTCTCCATTTATCTCCAAAGCCAATATTTTCGCAAGTGAAAATGGATAAATACAGTGTTTACACTGTCATTTTTAAGTATGAACGTATGATTAATATACATTTTTGCACATGTAAAGCAAACTGTTATACAAAATTTTGACTGCATATCATTAGAGGCATATTGTGTATCTGTATTAACAGCAAAAGTCAACCTCAAGAATTCATGTGAAATAAGAAAATTATTTATATTTATAATTTTTAATCCTAAGAAAACTACCAAATAGAGTTTTTGATACTACATCTAATTCATATTTCTTTGTTTTCTAGGTAAATACTACTGTATGAAATGTGATGTTACAATAAAACATATTCTAAAGACAACTTAAATAATTTCATTAAAAACTATATAAATAGAAGTCATAGCATTATAATTTTGATATAATAATGTAGTTTGGAGAAACAGAACAGTCTCTGAAAGTTTAATTTCCAGTTTTTCAAATCATTGTCATCAAACATTGTAACATCGCAGCCGTCAGAATTGGCGACTGGAAATTACAGCTCGGGTTACCTCAATCGGTAGAAACATGAAACGTAAAAAGGTGCCATAGAAGTATAAAATAAAGTCAAGTCTCGGTTTATTTATTGTAATTGTATTCAGTATTCCAAAGAAATAGCCCCCACACAAGCTTCAAATATGCAGAGTCTCGAACGGTCAGTTTCACCAGTCAAAATAAATAAAAAGGAGCGCTACAGAAGTTTTAGTATTAACCACGTCATTCAAAACTTGCATCACAAGAGGAAATTATACAGACAGGAGGGACGTCAGTTTCCTCCTGGCAACCTAGCGACCTCCCCACACCGGCAGAGAAACAATTTAACTGGATAAAGGTTGCCGGTGTGGGAGATATTTGCCACACTCTATGCTCCCTCTTCGGTAGCTGATTTCTGTATACCGTTTACTGTTAACGAGCGGTAGACACACAGAGNACCTAGCGACCTCCCCACACCGGCAGAGAAGCAATTTAACTGGATAAAGGTTGCCGGTGTGGGAGATATTTGCCACGCTCTATGCTCCCTCTTCGGTAGCTGATTGTCTACTGTTTCTGTATACCGTTTACTGTTAACGAGCGGTAGACACACAGGGTATAAGTATAAGTTGCCTGTGTCTACCCCCACCCCTCGCCCCAGGGTACCAAAAACATGACTAAATAAGGGCATGGCGTGGGCCAGAATCCTTTCGAAAGACTGTGCGACCCTGTTGCAACCAGTCCCCACGCCATGCCGAACTGCGTCGTAGTGAAAACATAATCAAACTTCGAGAACAAAAAAATGTCTACTGAAGTTTTAAAGCTTCTATCTACAAATGCTAACGGAAACAAAACCTAAGATTTCTGAAAAGGCAAACGTAAGACCGATAAACATACTACCACTGTAATAACTTTGAATCCAGATAAAATATTACAAAGCCTCGCAAAAGGAAATAAAAATTAACCATATATCCCGATAATTATTATGATTGCATCATTAGATTACCCCCCTCGGCTTGGGAGAGATTTTGAAGAAATCTTTCCAAAATCGAAACCTATCTTGTATGCGGCTACTCTTCAAACTACTGTGCCTCTGCTCTTTAACAACAATTTAAGTTTATAATTTGGTAACCAAACTCCTTTACGTAACCAAAAATATACCCTTCACATGTTAAAGAAGAGCAACAAGATATCTATTGGGATGCTGGAAGCAAATAATACATTTCCCTTATCCATTTTTCAATTAGTCACATGTTGTTTCTAATTTATGGTTGAGGGTGTATAAACAATGTATTCCAATGATGATTATAATGAACTGCTTATTACTCTGGTTCCTCGCTGGGATCAGCACACAACTCTTACAAGGCAACCCACGTCTGCCCAAAACTATAAATAAACTGCCTTATTCATTAGGCCAGTACTGACAAAAAAGGAGCCTAAGACCTGTCCAAATCTAAAACTTACCTTTTATGTTATTTATCCAAGTACACCATAAAAACTGGAGCAACATCTTACCACTACATATTCTTTTGTCTGAACACAATACAACACCTCAACCTTCATATTTTTAGATAACATGTACATTCTCAATTCATCTTCTTCATTAATTAAATTTTTCAAAGCTGAATAAGCAAAGTTACAGTAAAACTATATTCATTATTTTTTTTGTTGTATTCTGTATTATTCAGTACTACTAAATTCTTTAAAACTCTGTTATCAACATCCATCGTAATATCAAACTAACTTTCAACAAACTTTAAAAAAAAAAAACATATTAATATTCATTGATTCTATATAGCACTGCATGTTCATTACTCTGCTTAATTACACTGGAGAGCCAAAAAAACTGGTATAGGCGTGCATATGCAAATAACAGAGGTATGGAACAAATCAGAGTAACGCGATGCGGTCGGCAGCGCCTATATAAGACAACAAGCATCTAACAAAGTTGCTAGATCAGTTACTGCTGCTACAATGGCAGGTTATCAAGATTTAACTGAGTTTGAACGTGGTGTTATAGTCGGCGCACGAGAGATGGGACATAGCATCTCCGAGGTATCAATACAATTTGGATTTTCGCTTACGACCATTTCACGAGTATACCATGAATATCGGGAATCCGATAAAACACCAAATATTCGACATCGCTGCAGCTGGAAAAAGATTGTGAACGAACGGGACAAACGACGACTGACGAGAATCATTAAACGTGACAGACGTGCAACCATTTCTCAAAGTGGTGCAGATTTCAATGCTGGGGCATCAACAAGTACCAGCGTGCGAACTATTCAACGGACCATCTTTGATATGGGCTTCCAGAGCCGAAGGCCCACTCGTGTACCGTTGTTGACTGCAAGACACAAAGTTTTACGCCTCGCCTGGGCCTGCCAACACCGCCATTGGACTGTTGATGACTGAAAACATGTTGCCTGGTCTGACAAGTCTTGTTTCTAATTGTATCGGGCGGATGGACGTGTATGGGTATGGAGACATCCTCGTGAATCCATGGACCCATGTCAACAGGGGACTGTTCAAGCTGGTGGAGGCTCTGCCATGGTATGGGGCGTGTGCAGTTGGCGTGAAATGGGACTCCTGATATGTCTAGATATGACTCTGACCGGTGACAGATACGTAAGCATCCTGTCCAAACACCTGCACCCATTCATGTCCNTGGACGTGTATGGGTATGGAGACATCCTCGTGAATCCATGGACCCATGTCAACAGGGGACTGTTCAAGCTGGTGGACGCTCTGCCATGGTATGGGGCGTGTGCAGTTGGCGTGAAATGGGACTCCTGATATGTCTAGATATGACTCTGACCGGTGACAGATACGTAAGCATCCTGTCCAAACACCTGCACCCATTCATGTACATTGTGCATTCCGACGGGCGTGGACAATTCCAGCAGGACAATGTGATACCCCACATGTCGAGAGTTGCTACCGAGTGGCTCCAGGAACACTCCTCTGACTTTAGACACTTCCATTGGCCACCTAAATCACCAGACATGAACATTATTGAGCATATATGGGATGACTTTCAATGTGCTGTTCAGAAGAGATCTCCACCACCTCGCACTCCTATAGATTTGTGGACTGCCCTGCAGGATTCATGGTGTGAATTGCCTCCTGCATACTTTCAGACATTAGTCGAGGCCATGTCACGTCGTCTTGCGGCACTTCTGCGTGCTCGCGGGGGCCCTACACGATATTAGGCAGGTGTACCAGTTTTTTGGCTCTTCAGTGCATATCCCAACAGTTACAAAAACCATAAAAAAAATACATGTTATGTAAAACAACTCTTCTCATTGCTTACTTACTAAAGACCACTGTTTACACTTGACACAATTAAACTGTTACTTCTCTTCTCTTTCATTGACATTCATTTTCATTTATCATTATACAGGTAAACCTAACCAAAAGCAATCTCCGCTAAAACAAAAACTTTCCTTTTAATAGTAATATACCAATATTTAACAAATGAGAAAAATAAATGTATTAGAACAGTTTCCTTAATGATACTTACTCCAAAATTCATTAGTAAAACATACTACTGCTAATACAGTTCAAATAATACAACTGGATATACATTATAATGATGGCATATCTATGTCCTGAAATATGACTTTGGTATTGTATCAAAGGTTTGCAAAAATAAAATAAAAACTTACTGCTAAGTTGCAATACCTTCAGCACTTAATAAATACAAGATACTACATATTAAAATATATAAGATGATAATAGTAGAGTTAAAAGTTCTTGACAACATCACATTATTTACTGTTCTTGATTACACATCTTTAAAAAAAATAACACTCTTGTACTTACTGTTCTCCCTCCTTAAAATCCTTAAATTGTACTGCTGTTATTACTTCATCCCTCTTAATTTTTTAACACTTCTATTAAACATTAATACTGACAATTTATTGTACAGTTCTCTTTTAAAACACGTAAACAGAAACACTCTGTTTAACAATTATTAATTCTTATAAAACAACCAAGTACAGGTCAGCAGTCTGAAATACTTTACTAACTATAATAATCTAATAGATAATTCACTGTTGCTTGCCTCTCCCAAGGCTTGAGAAGGCAAATATTATAATTTACCCCATGTATCCTGTACACATCATGGCCTACTTTCACCATTGTATAATCAACACATTAAAAAACTGTACAAGAAAAATATTAAAAAATTAAGTATCTATATTATTAATCTAAATTGCAATTTGTCTGGTTTTATTATTTTTTCTTTCGTTTCTTTTTCCTTACCATTCTGTCTGTGTTCCAATTTCCTTCCCTTTTTCCTTACGACCTTTCTCATACTGTACTTCACTAGTTTCCTTTTACCTACTGTCTTAAATCTTCCCCTCTTTTTACTTTTCTTTTTCCTCACTACTTTTCTGACCCTATGGTTCAATCTTTTCTTTCATCTTACAAACCCCCCATTCTCACAATAACCTTGTATTGTGCTCTCAGCAAACCTTACCTGTTGAACATAACAGCTGATCCTATTCACAGCTTTGATTCATTATAAACATTTTGTTTTATACCCCATACCTTAAGTATCCCTTCCTGTACTACATTTCTCCTCGACATATAGAATTCACAACAGTTAGGTACACTCTTCTCAAAATTATAATTCTGCCTTAGCAATTGAGTTACACTTAAAGGAACTGAGTGACCTAAAACCTTTCTACATTCAGTATGCCCCTCTTCAC
The DNA here is from genome assembly GCA_002778355.1 of Clitarchus hookeri. NCBI lineage: Eukaryota > Metazoa > Arthropoda > Insecta > Phasmatodea > Phasmatidae > Clitarchus > Clitarchus hookeri. The sequence goes on from NQII01000090.1 coordinate 902,828, forward strand.
TTACATTGCAACAACCAAAAATAACGTCTGCATTTATACCCTCAGTAATAAACTCTTTACTTACATCACCGCAATCAGTAATAAATTTATTGTTTACTTTATTCCTGCTAACATTTCATTCTGATTCTGTAAAACAATATCTATATTTTTACTTTCATCACCCGGGGCAGTTAATGTATGACTGACCCCGGATTTCCGTACGTGGGAATTGTGCCGGACGATGCCGCTGGTTGTCTGGTTTTCTCTGAGATCTACAGTTTCCTCTGCCCTTGCATTCTGGCGCTGCTCTATACTTACCTCGCCTCACCCTCATCTGCTCTCAAAACCTAGATGTTAACAGCTGCTCAAATCTCTTCACTTTCTCACTCAAATAACAGATTTAATTAACAATATGATTCTTGTAATCAACAGGTTGGCTAATATGTGTTAAATGCTTGTTAACTCCATAAAATAACTACAATAAATTGGCACTCCTGATGCTGATAGATGATAACAGAGATGATATATATTTATTTAATATTGAATTCTAATAAACATTAAAGATTCACAATGAACTGAAAACATGCCAATATGCAGAAGACACCTAACTGCCCATAGGGTCTTCCTTCAGCCAAAATTAAAATCTGCATCATCACCATTTAAAGTCAGTATTTTTCTTTGATGTATGTCATAATAAGACCTCCTGTATATCCTAACATGTAAACTTATCACCATCAACAGATAAATCATTACCAAATTCACTAATTTCTTTTCACTTCTTTTCATTTTTTATGCAATAATTATTGCAAAATAACAGAATTTCATGCAGCCAGTGTGGGCCTAAACCAATTCCCATGAAAGAAGTAATAAAGACTAAACTCTCAAAATAATAAATTTTTCCAACAAAAAATTAACTTTCTTATATTGTAAGGATTCCTTTTAAAGCCACCCACACAATCTACAAATCCAGTCTAAACATTTTTGGAAATCCTGAAATACAAATAAATTAATAAAAATCATTAAGACAGAGCTGAGCAATAGTAAATTACTTATCAGCTTCAAAACCCTATGCGAATACACTCTATTAGTACTTTGCAAATGTATGAATGGTGACAAATATTTTTGTCCTGTAGGTCGGCTGTGACGACCATTGACAGTACATTCTAGTCCTCCAAGACATTATGGTTCAGTGATTTGCACCTCGAGGCTATAATGAGGCATGATGCATATGCTTGGTCGCCCTTATCACTTTTAAGTTTCTAAGCCTCAAACTTGCAAAATACCTCCAGCCAGGTGGCCACCTTAAGCTTGAAATTTTCATTTAGATGATCTTCCAAAGAAGCATACATCAAATTAATCACCTCTATATCATTTGCAAACATGTATAGTTGTTCAGGTGTCATTATTTGACCAGTGTATGGGCACTGCAGCCATGCTAGCCAGTCACTTGACTATGCCACCAACAAAATCATAAACACTTTTACCATGAGAGACGACCGAAAAATGCCACTCAACTGCAGTATGGAAATCATCTTCATGATAGCAAAGGTTGAAGTTATATCTTTATTTGTAGTGTGCTGCTCCGTCTGAGAAGTAAAATATTTGTATTCATTTTTTCATTAAATTTGGAAGTTAAATATTTAATTTAGTACGATTGGAACAGATGAACAACAACAGTGTCATGTGAAGCATTCTAATACAATTACCAGACATATTTTAAGTATATCACCCTCATTGTAATACACTACAAAAGGATGAATAGCTGCTTGTGTGTTAGTCCAAGGGTATCCTTGAACATTTGCCTGAAAAAGAAAGGCATAGTTTTTAGCGAAACCACTAGGAGCACATCTACCCAATTCATCAAAACAGTTGTGGAAGTATTATTGTTGACTTGCCACAAAAGAATGTCTCTTCAGTGATTTCAAGTCTTCCAAAAAAGAATCAAGAAAATTCTCTGAGTATGTTTTAACAGTTTCCAATAATGTGCGATCAACAGAGACAGATAAAGCATATGATTGTCTCCAACAATAGATGTAGATATTTGTTTTAAGTGTTTCTGGTCATGGGCAGAAATTACATTAGTATAAGTAGCAAGCAGGAAATTATGGGTTACACAACCGCATTTGCCATGCAGTCTGTATATGTTTTTATGGTGTATCATCTTTCATTGTCAGCTGAGGTATATGGCATCCAGTCAGGATTATTTTGAAGTTTTGGTGACTTTTACAAACACAAACATTGTATAAACCACTACCTCAAGCTAAAATAACAGTTTTTTATAGTACTTAACACTTCAAACATTGAAGATCTCTGGATAACTGTTTTCAAATTACACACACACACTTCTTTCAAATTACACAAAACTAATCTTTTCTGCTCTTAAATTATGTCTCTATTAATTATTATCAGTACAAATTAATTTTTCAGGCATTACATTGTGTATTTATTAAAACGATAATTTTTTTTTATTAAATCAGCAATTGCTTGATTAGTAATCTTGCCAGGTTTTGGATTAGGAAATGACAAAATGTCCTTGGCCATCCCTTACCAAATATTTTACTCTTCTAGCAATACCATTTGTTATGTTTAATTTCTCTTGAAGGTTTTTAATGCTCCAGCTTGTAATGTTTCATGAGCGAAGACTCAAATGGAGTTCACTATAAACATTGGTTTGAAATAGCTCAGTTTGAAGGCAAGATACTCTGAATTGAAAAAAAGTTTGTAGATAAAAAGAGCGCCAAAGTTAAATAAATAAATGATGAAGTGGTAAACTGTTCACTGAAGATTTATTACGGTTTTTTTTACAATAGTGGCATACCAAAATATTTATCACCCGCGGAAGTAAAAGCAAGAAAAAGACGAAATCACAGCCTGCTATTATTCACTTGAAAAACTTCTCACTGCGAGAACAATTAAACTAAGAAGATGGGAGAGAGACACTAATTTCTCTCCCGGCACCCTAACGACTCCTCAAACTGGGGGAAATTAATTTGGATGTCAAATGTCATAAAATAAAAGAAGGATGAAGTCACGGGCAGTGCTGGATTGAGTTACGTTGGTCACTCGCTCTTTCTCTCTAAACAAGCGCTTCTCGACTTCTGTTCCATGACAAAAGTCGTGCCTCCTCTAAGAAGCGATTGAAAGTTGCATCATCTGAACATGGCGCAATTGGGGCATTGCGTGGTGCGGTAATATCTAAAAATAGCACACAAACACGGACGTAGATCGGGAAATATATTATATTCATGTGTGGGTCACGTCAGCCAAATGGGACATCCTGCACTTTTCATATTGCATCATGTATTTATTTCAATAAGACAGCTACGTGCGCGAGCTCAGATTACAAATACATGTGCCTCTCATTTACTTCTGTAATGAGACTCGTGACCACTTCTTTAAGTATGCTTTAGTCTTAATAGTTTTTTAATGCATCTATCAGCCTCGCCTGCAATTGGGATATTTAGGGCTCTGTGTGTGTGTGTTTGACGTGCGAGCAAGTGGAGAGTGATTATTTTTTTCCCCTTATTTCTTAGTTTCATGGCATCAAAAAGTATCTTTGGTTTCGCCAAAATTGATAAAAAATTTCACATTTGATTTTTTTATACGAAAAAAAATTATACATAGAATTAATTTTCTACATTAGAAAGGTATTAACATAACTCTAAAATTTAATGGTCTCCGTAATGCACTGGCTGCAATATGATCTAATTTTTTTTCGCACTTGTGAAGTCTTTCCTTATATTTCCCAATGAAAACGTGCAATGTCATACTATGACGTCTGCTACTACTGTTGAATGACTCAAATAAAATAATAACTTTACAAAACTGAAAATATATAGAATACAAACAAATTATTACTGCCACAATATTCTAAATACTGAATGAGTTACTATCCTTTACAAAAATTTAGAAAAAATAAATATTTCCCAAATATACCAATTACTATATACTTTAAGATTACAAGCTGTTATGTAAATTTTTAAACTTAAACAGCCCGAGAAAGACATAATACTTCAGATTTAACCATATTCCCCGTAACGCACTTTATAGTTCAATTTTTCTTTAGAACAGACCCTCGCATTAAATTTTATACATCACTGAAATAATAAGTTTTTCAGAAAAGCAGTAGGGCATGGTTCAATAAATTAAGTGGACAACTAAGAATACAAAAATTTATTATCCTACTTTTCCCATACATTCAATCTTTGCATTTCTCTGATATTTGCAGATGATGGAGAGTACACTATGGTTTCATTCTATGTAACCCCTTTCCTTAAGTTCACAGATGATTAAAGATATCTCCTTACTATGCAAGGCTATCAAAATGTCTGAGTCTATTAACAAGTTCATTGGGGTCTTCAGGAAATATGTAGTCTATGCTCTTGTCATCATCTGATTTATTCACGGCACTTTTTTCAGCAAAGCTGGTGAGGAGATGCGTGAGGACGTCATAAAAATTGCCACTGTTTTCACCGTCAACACGGTCTTCATTATCATATACATGGCCCTTCCCTTTTTCACAACTCGAGCCAGAACAAAATTTCATATACGCTGAAGAAACTTAGGAAAAATCACTCAAATATGACTCTCTATAACCTGTTTTATTTACGGAATATTCTCACAACACACAGCGACCAGCATCCCTTCGATTGTGATTAGCAAGGGTATTGACGGGGGAGCATGTCATACGAAAATTGTCTCCCATGCTCCCTGATATGTAACGACTGGGGAAATAATCATTAAAATACTACTGCCGTCGATACCAAGCACGACAGAAACTTCACTTTGTATATTTACGAAAAAAATCTAAGATGAAAAACTTATTCAAATAATTTTTTTATTAAAAACACTTTGAATTTCACATTTTGTATCAGTACTGTTGGTAATGTCTAAATGCTATGCTTTTTTTTGTATATTCCATACTTTCTAGCTCTCTTTATGTATATTCTAAACTTTTTGAGAAGTGTTTACTATATATAGTCACGCAATCATCATAAAAAAATCAACATATCCATTACCATACGTTTACACTATCCAAATGTCCATCACTAGAAACAAGTCTCACTTCTTCCAGTCCAGATGGTCAGTCATAGTTTCTGCTTTCCCAATAGTCGCATAATGCATTCACTGGTCACTGTACCAATGCCCGTCATTTTACAACTCTCACATGTTTCACACACTCAGAACCAATGGCCATTCAAGACTGTTGTGAGAGGCACTCCACAGTTTTTATAGCTGAGGTGACCTGGTCCAGAAGTTTCTTTGCACCTCGAGATGATAGGCAAAATTTTGTACAATGGATCCCACGTCATTCACTGTTCCTGAGACAGGAGTGATATCAGCCACAGAGGTGTTATCGCATCACGTGTGGTGGCTACCCCTCCCCACAGAGTTTATTAATAATAGAAACTCTTGTAACACCTCATAGAAAACAAGAGTTCAGATACTATTTTAATACTCTTCCAATTATTTTTTGGAGGGGGTGGGGTGGGGTGGAGGGGTTATTATTATGTAATTAAAGAGTAAAATTCTTCTAACTGTACAAGGTAAGGATCAGCACATTCCTCTTATTCTAGATCAGCATCATAATATAAGCAAAACAATCCACTTCATTGTTTGCATATCTATGAACACTTTAATCCAGATAACATACAGATGAAGGTTTTCTTTGTGCAACATTTATGGCATTTAAATGAAACCATATAATATTCTGGGGGTGAATGTGTTTTATTTGAACCAATCAGGAGTAAGCCCATTCAGGAAAACTCACCAGCTCACGTCTGATGTCGACAATGTGTTTCCCACACATTTCTAAACTTTGTTATTTGTTCAAAAACAGTGACATTGAATAGCAGATGATGTATGAGGAAGCCAAATTTAGAATAAAATTTTACGACTTACGGAAGATTGATACCTCATCTCTGGGAGAAATTCTTTCTCACTGCCATCATAAAGTTAAAGTGCAAATTTTCTTCTGGCCTCAGGAGTTTTGCCAGAAACTGCTTTGATTTTGAGGAAGCTGCTAATGAACCTGGAAATATTATAAGGATAGAGGAAAATTTGTTCTTCAAATCTACAATGACAACGAGAATGATTTTCTTCTTGAGCTGAGGTATCGCTTGTTTTCAAAATCACAGAGTAAAATTTATTTTAACGCATTTGGTTTTCCCCTGAAGCTGCTCTCCAAGACCATATTCGAACATATCACCAAGTTTATAAACAGATGATTAACAAATTGTGGAAACAGATGGAGGCTGGAAAGTCACTTAATAAATTTACTAGATACCTTCAAATACCTGATTATCATTAAGGCCAATCTCAGAAAGTTAGATAACAAATTAGTTAAAAACTACTTACCACATCAGCAACAAACTCCAAATCAAACATGAATATCAAATCCAATACTTTTACTCGGTACATGAGCTGCTTATCCATTGTATTTGCTGGATTGTAGTCTGTAACAAACATAAAGATTAATTATTAATGACAACACTGGGAATACAAAATTTGTGTTTGTTTGCAAGAAACACATCAGCACAGAGACAAGTAGTAACAAATATTCAGAAGCAAATTAAACAACAAAGCCATTTCAAAATATTCACATTGAATACTCATATCTGTTTTGTATATAGTGTATATATACCTGATGTATTAGCCATTAATACCAAAGTACTGTAGTGCCTGCCAACAGCTGGTATATAACAAGCTCGTGTGTATATTCATGTTGGCAGCACTTACTGTAAATAGTACACACAATATAAATAAAATTGAAAATTCCAGTCAAATGATTTTTTTTGTAAAACAGCCAGTTTTAAAAATATTGTGGCATTGCTACTTGGTACTTCAAACATTTTCACTTCCATGAATATATAATGAGGATACAGCTGTCTGGCCTATTCCCCCAGTTATAAAGAAAACTCCAGTACATGAGCTACAACATGTTGGTTACTTTGTATTCATAAAAAAAATGCATCCATTAAGACTTTTATTAATTTAAACATTAATTTCACAGTGAACTATTGTAATAAGGGACGCATGCAGGATTTTGAATTAAAGGGGGCCCAAAATGTAAAACAAAAAAAAATATAATTAAAAAATTGTCATTTGTAAAAATATTAATTATTCACAAAATATTACATCCAAAAAAAATAGTTATTTCAGTTTTACAACTACAACTACCACACATCAACATTTTTTTTCATTGTGTTGCTATTCTCTTTCAAATTCTACTGATGACGTGTTGTATACTTTCACCCACATGGCAAACACAAATGTGTTTATTTGCCATGGTTTGCAGCAAGTTGTCAGGATTCAAGTAGCTCTTGGCATATTGTCAAACCACTTCTTTCATTGCTCTTTAATTTTCAATTAACTTAAATCCTATGAATGATGTAAACACTTATGGATTATTCTTATTGGCATTTCTATTAAATGTTTAAATGCAGTTTCCTCTGGGGGTGGCACATGCCCCAAGTACCCACGCCTTGAGTGTGCCCCTGACTGTAATCATTTATTATTCTGTGCTGTTTTCAGTGTGTTGTTAATATTTCATTATTATTTTCAAATCACTAGTTGTAAAACTTTCGGGAAATATGTTATTCACCAATTATTTCCCATATGGAACGATGCATATTTGTGATGTGATGAAAGTCCCTTTATGAATCATCTCTATAACGATCATAAACACATGACAATGTGTTCCATGTTATTAAAGTTGCCAGTTATTTGGAGTGCATAATGGATATGTTAAGTGTTCTTTTGACCAGTCAGTTATAACACTTGGAATAGCAAAATTTCTGGAATTTGCACTTGAACAGTCCCAGGTAAGAAGTGCTAAATTCATACATGCTCTGTTTATTTTTTATTATTTATGTATAACAGGCTTACACAAGATCAAAATATGATAAAATATTCACATTATAATGTGTAGGATTAGCCTCTTTAGTATCTACACTGCATTTGATGTAATTCCACAGTTTACTTATGCACACATGTCCAATAGTTTTTTTTCAATTGGTTAGTTTTAGGTCTGATATTAAATATTTTTTGTAGTCTATGTCTATATGTTTGTGTTTCTTAAATTTCCATATTTCAGTCAACCCTAGCTTTGCATGAAAAAAAAACTACATATTTTAAATAAGTATTATTCAAATATATTTGTCAAGTTCATATTGTAAATTTTCACTTCTCGAGCCTGTACTACAGTAGAGCACCCCTCAACCGGAATCGTCGGGGGAAGGGCTATTCCGGTTGAGGGAAAATTCCGGTTATGGGAAATGAGTGTGCGATGGTGTGAAAAATAACACATTTTTAGTCTGAACTCGCGTATATGTGGCACATAATTTTAACTTAAGAAATTGATGAGTGTAAATTATTAGTTTTATCCTTAAAGTTACAAATCCATTAAAAAAAACACTTCGTTCTGTTTATGAAATGTGAGTCGTAAAACTCCCGGCACTGCGTTAATGACCTTCATTCTCAACCTTCTAGCGGGGATTCTTATCTCTCCATGTGCATATCTGCCTGAGTAAGCGAGATCTGGATATCATGTTACTGTTTGTGTTGATGTGCATCTGATAAAACTTCCCGAAGTATAGTCAATTCCGTTAAGTCTTTCCCTTACTGCATGGCATGTCGGCACAACATACATTTACAACAGCTGGGCTGACGTTGACGTAAACCGCACATTCACGAGTCCTTTTGCCCACTGACTGCCGTAGTATGTCCACACCAGACGCACCACACCGACAGGCTTGTGGGCACGTGTGCATTAGTGTTTATTATTTATTCAGTTTATTTCGTCAGTGTATTTGTTAATAGTGTCAGTGTGTAATTAATTAATAATTTGTTTTGTCATCGGAGACAATCTGCCCAGCCACAGCCAGAGACATGTGACATTCTACATTTGGCAATGCTGTGGCTGGTGCAATGAAAACATTTAGAATAAGTATTATCATTTTTATTATGTATTTGTGTAAGGGTAATTATGTTTTCTTGTGTTAATTTAGTTCATATCATTTTCCATCCCATAATCATCTTTCAGTGTATATTGTGTTTCACCGCATGGCGTCAGCTGCGCCTAGGTAGCGGAAGCCGGCGCACATTTCCGGGCAGTATTAGCCAGGACTTGGACGAGCTCGGACGTTACACTCTCCCCACTCCGCACTTCGGGATCGTTCCTGTAGTTCTGTCGAACAGTATCCAGTCGCATCCGGAACATTATAAATCATTATCATCATCGCTTTCCTTACTTAACTTGCATAGCGCCGAGGGGAGAGCGACGTTATTATTTATCGGGAATCAAAAGTGCATTTCGAGCTTCACATGATAAGACCACGTGGTCGCTTGTAGTTCCGGGCCATTCAGGCCACGTGTCTTCTGTATAGTTGAGTGTACATAACGGGGTAATAAATACCTTAACAACCAGCACCACTGTTTTTATTGATAATCAAGTAAGGCGTGCGAGGTGGCCCACAACCTCGGCAACGTGTGTATGACGGAGTGTTTACCAGAGTCCCTAGGCTGTCGGCCGAACGACCCTACATCTCATCAGCTCACCGCAGAGCTGTGGCGCCGGGCACACACATATTACTTCACAACTCTGGAAACACCGCAGATCAAGTTGGCTTTACCGTCGTAGCCAAGCTTGGTCACGTCAACGTATTATAGACCAAGTTCACAAAGTACCGTATTTTGGCGTGTATAGGCCGCACATTTAAAGAAAAAAATGACAAAAAGTGGGGTGCGGGTTATTTACGATATATTGTCATAAAAAAATTTTTCCCCCTAAACCATGTTCAGAAATTTGTCAATGAACAATACGCTCTAATGTTTTAACTTAGTTTCTGAGGAAGTTAAAAAAATTATCAGAAATGGATATCTCATCACGTGTGTTTAAACGCGTATGGGTCGCAGCATACTTTAGCCTGCCTATCCTCGACTGTTCTGCTTTGTATCACCTCTAGCCTCCATTCTGCTTGCGCACTTCTTTTCTCTTCTTTCTTTCTCTCACTCACTTGCCGTCCTTCCTTTCCAGCACCAACACCCCCTTCTCTCGGCAGTANCCTTTCCAGCACCAACACCCCCTTCTCTCGGCAGTACAACAGCCATCCAGCACCAAGCAAGCTTGCTCGGTCCCTTTCTTTTCTTTCTCCCTCCTTCCTCCTCTTTTTTGTTTGTTTGTTTCACTCTCTCTCTCTCTTTCTCTCTCTGAGGGAATGAATCAGCCAGCAGTAGCTCTGTGTGTGTGTGTGTGTGTGATGCCGTATGCACACATGCACCATAACATTACCTGCTCGGCAACAGCCGGCCGAGCTGGCAGGCTACGCACAGCGCACATGTTCCACAATTTAAACGCAGTGTTGAGGCATTTTGACATAAATACAAAAGTTTTATTTACGCGGAATACTGCGCTGTTGCTACTTTTCAGCAGGCGGCGTGGCAACGATAACATTCAATGGCAAATTTATTAGTTTGCTGTTGCCGCACTAGCACGATAAGGCCCGGCAATATTTACGGGAATACAAACATTCAGTGCGGCCTAAAATTGAAATATTAACTATCCCTAATTTTTCATTAAAAACTTCTGGTGCGGTCTATATACGCCAANACTAGCACGATAAGGCCCGGCAATATTTACGGGAATACAAACATTCAGTGCGGCCTAAAATTGAAATATTAACTATATATTAAATACGGTACATGTACACTAACCCATTAGAACACTAAATTCTGAAAGTCACACCACTAAAACCAACTGCATGTGTCGCACAATGCGATTAGTCACTGTCACTTGTGTGATTATGCAGCATAGCTGTAGCTGTGCCACTTGGACCGGCTGTCTCTTCATCGTGCTGCAGGTTGTTTACCAGCTAACAGGCATGTACAGTCTGGTGTGAGCAACGAAAGACCTCTTGCGAGTGCGAGAAAGTTATGGCACAACTTTGAAACATTAAAATTTTTTTTTGGAAAATTAGTTCCGGATAAGGGGAGTTCCGTTCGAGGGAATTCCGGTTAAGAGGTGCTCTACTGTATGTATAATCACTTTGAATTCAAAGGGTTACATTGTACTGTCTCAGGCAGAAAACTATTAAAAAAAGTAAGACGTTTAGATTATAAAAGTCATGAGCTATTATTTCATTAAGGCCAATGGTATGTATTTGTAACAATTATGAAATTGAAAATAAACTAGCTATGAATGTTTTGCACCAAGATTCTTAAAGACTAACCTTAATTGCCACATTTTTCAACATGCTGTAGCAGTCAACCTCTGAGATAACTTTTTCTGTTAATTTAAATATGCTGATTCATAACTTGTTTTAACAAATTGCTTATTGTTTATTATTACAAAGTTTAATGTAAACAGAGGGTGGCAACTCACATTTACTTGATGAAAGGGGATGGTATTACCAACCACATTTTCAGAGGTGTAAGATCTCCATTAAACAAATCACTATTCACTAAATTGTTACTTAATCTCAAGCACTTTCTCATATTTTCAACTAAAAGCATTTCAAAACTCACTTTTGGGGGTGCAGAGCTCAATTGATAATCACTTCAGAGAAAAATTATGCCTAAATTTTTGTCTCATATATTATAAGGAATAACCTGCCTGAATCCGTTATTCACACACACCATTTATAAATATTGTTGTCTTTAATACACAAGTCATTATATGATGTAACATCCTGTTTTAGTGTTTTCACAAAATATCAGAATTCTTTACATTCTTTTTAATTTTATTGTTACATAATTACTGAAATTTATATTTATTTATTTTCAAGATATACTTAGCTTGACGTCTGCAATAAGAAAAAAGGTAACAATATTGAATATTGTGGGGTTTTCATGAAATTTATGGTTTTTTTTTTAATATTTCAATAGTTATATTAAAAATTTTGAAAAGCAAATTGGATAACTCACGCAAGCAAAATATTTTTGTTGGTTTTGTGTTTAATATGTATATCAGTAACTGTATTAGTTACCTTTGTGATTGATGTCTTTAAAGTCTGTAAAATTCTGACCAATCATGTTAATTTATGGATGGATAAAAGCCAAAATAATCACTGTACTATACAAAGGTCAAAATATTTCACAGGGCATATATCTCAACATGGGCATGTCTATATTTACTAACAGTTCATGGTGGTAGTTAAGAGGTCTGCTATGCATTATTTGGAAGAAAATTTGATATAAACTTGGCCATAATTAGTGAAACATAAATAAAATAATATGCTATTTGAGACAGTTCTGTTAATTCTAAATAATTTTTCTGAATGCTGAGAATTCCTGAGTTTTGTCCTTTTGATTACACTATGTAAATGGTAATGTCTCGAGTGTTTTTTTAAGGACACGTCTACGATAGCTATAGTTTGTATTGTAAGTTCCAAAAATGGACAGAGCTTGAAGAAACTGTGGTAGACTGTTTATTGCAGGTAGAGTATTGTGTTGCAGTCCTATTGAGTTCAGAGCACACATTAATTTAAGGGAAACCTTCCCCCACCATATTGAATTCTTGGTATTATTCTCTTGTTTATAATTTAAAAAAAAAATTCTTAAAGTGCCCCTATTCTCAACTAGCAATTGACCTTGCACAGCAGTACATGCATAAAAACAGAACTACAAACTCATAATTATGCGATAGTACTAATTCTGCAAAAATTTTGCCAAATCAATATTGTGACATAAATACGAGTTCATAGCTCAGTTGTTATGTCCGTACAGTTGTGTAAGGTCAATAGCTAGTTTGGTATTGGAGTACTTTAAGAATTTTTTCTTTTTTAAAACTTAAACAAGAGAAAAATACTAAGAATCCACTATAACAGGGAAGGGTTCCCCTTTTGAGTGTTAAACCGGCAATATTGCATGGATCACCACAAACAAATTTGTCTGTCACTCATTTTGAAAGAAAAAACTTAACTGTGCCATACATTACAAGGAATATTCTCAAGTATAATTAACACATGACCATAGTTTCCTAAATGTTTGTTTAATTATTTATTGTATTTGACCTGATATAGAAAAGTGTATTCATACCAAAATTAGGTAACAATACGCATAACTTTGATAGTGTTTCACACATAAAACATTTGCCTAGATAAAAAAAATTTTTTTTTTCAGTTTCTTTCCATTATTTTACGACCACTATTTCTCTCCAATTTTAACTGCTAAGTAACGAAAAAAACTTATCATTTAATTTACACGCCCCTTGTGGCTACAATGGGAGAAAATTCAGTCCATGTTACGACATTTCGATGACGTGCAGTTATGAGAGAAAATGCTCATGCTGATAGCATACAACTGTAACTATTTCAGATAATAGCATAAGAAACAAAAAATTATATTTTTTGTGGACCTCAGGAGAGTATAATATAGATGAATGACCTATACCATGTTTTAAGCACCAAATATACACATTTGATAGGATTTTTATGCTGTTAGTTTAATAAATCTGAATTGAAATTGAATTAAAATTAGAAATAATTATATAATTTTTATTAAATTGTAACATACTCAGTTTTATCTCCATATTTTCATAAAGAAAATTATGCAGTTATGTAACAGAGGACTCCTTTATCTGGCAAGCCAATAACACAGGCTTAAATAAGCAAAAATTAAATTCTCAATTTAAATGTAAATTTAAAAAAAAAAATCTATTTTGGGTTAATCTAATCAGGTTCAGTGCAAACAATTGTGTACATAACTCACAGGAAGGTTATATCAGCCTTTACTGTGCACTGCCAACTTCAGTTCCAAATTATCTTCCCTGCAGGTAACTGAATCATAAACTGTGCTATGGTTCTAGGCTATGAAAAATTCATGCTATAATCCATTCACGGTATCTTCAATACTTTTGAAAAGAACCTTTGAAAAATTACCCTAGGAGTTACATGTTCAATTGGTTATAAAAAAATTGTATACAGAAAAAGGTTTTGTCTTGCTTTTAGCACTGAAGCACTATATAAATTGGTTGTTTTAAGTTTTAAGTATATTTTTTCAATAAATTATAATAATTTGTTAAAAGTCCGTACGAATTAACAACGGATTTTGAAGGGACATGTTGGTTATAGCTGAAAAGAAATAGTTCGTAGGTTAAATATTAATATGTATAAATTTAATGCCGTAATTGTAAAGTTAATATTGCTAAACTATATATTTACATTTTTACGTAGCACTCATGGGTAAAGATTTCACTGTTATTAATTGAAATTAAATAAATTTCAGTGTCTGTCCAGCGGACTCATACACTCCATCTTGTCCGTTTGGGCACGTTTTTTTCAGAAGTATAACCACGCCATATTGGATATTGGAGACGCTGAATTGTGGTTATAAAACTAACGTAACACATTCTTTCTACTTATAAGATAATTCTAGGTTAAGATGTAATTTTAGTATTAGCGTTGTTATTTCTGCAGTTTATCAAATAAACGTGCAAAATATAGAAAGGCATTTGAATATTTCCGTTACGTAATTCCCTTCGCAATCCTTAACAGAAAAATATATTTTAAAAGAATAAAAAGGAATCGATTTTTGGTCACTAACTGATAATCAATAATTTTCGAAAGCTTTTTGTGGAGCGTAAGAGATAGCAGCACAGTAGCGTTGGCTTACACGTATTTCTCTTATATCGTCTTTGCGCCGCACGTAGTGTTTTGATGTTGTGGCAGTGAAGTGAGACAGTTTCTTGACGGAAAAACGATGTACATACTCCGCAGGTTTAAAAATGAAAGTGATTTTGTTTGCTGAAGAGTTTGGAAATCGAGCCGCGGGCCGTGAATTCGTAGTAAATGAAACGTTAGTGCGAGGCTTGAGGAATTTTTTTCGTTTATAAGTCGCACCCCAAGTTTTCAATAAAATTTTTTTTAATAAAATGCACGACTTATATGCGATAAAATAGAATAAATGGTACCCATTTATCACAGTGAAATCTTTAACCTGAGTNGTTTATAAGTCGCACCCCAAGTTTTCAATAAAATTTTTTTAAATAAAATGCACGACTTATATGCGATAAAATAGAATAAATGGTACCCATTTATCACAGTGAAATCTTTAACCTGAGTGCTACTTCCAAAACTTTATTATGTAAAATTTAACTTTTTCCTTACAGCAAATATGTAAATAAATCTTAATGTAATAAGTAAACTTTAAAAAATTATATAATTAACAGTTCCGATATATACTTAAATCTACCTTTTTGTATGTATTACAATATTTTGCTAAATTGATTAGCATTTTTTAGACATTTGGAGAATTTTATTAAAGTATATGACAGTTAAGATTACATGGCATTGTTTCTCTTCAAAAATAAATTTTGGTAGTTCCCACATGGACACTGTTAACAAAATATTTGACAGTTCCCACATGGCACTGTTTGTTTACAAAACATTTGACAGGTGTCACATGGCAATGTTTTGTTTATATACTGCGGAAGGATACATAATCGGCTCCCTGAAAGTAGATCTTTAGCAGGGCTTCAGAAAATCTTGAAGTTACCGTGAATACATTATACCATCGCCAAACAAAAACCAGGTATTGTGTCTTCTAAGTAGGCCTATAGCACATTCAATTTTTTTAATCTGCGACACTTGAAGCTATAAATTAATGTGAGTCTTAAATGGTTAAGCTTAATTGAAAAACTTAAATTTAATATATACTGGTACTATATGTGGGATGGCCCATCTGTTATGCCCAACATAATTAGGCTAACTTAAAAAAATACTTCATCAAATTAAAATTTTTTTGTTTTCAGGCTATGATGGTAGTATTTGTATGCAAAATTTGTTGGGAATCATTTTGATAGATTTTAATAAATGATACAAAAATTATTTCCCAGGAATGCTATTTTTCAAAATGGTGGAAAAAGAAGTTAAAAGAAGGTGAAATTAATAATTAGAATAAGTACTGCTAATGTACAAAATCTGGTTGAAACAAGTTTAATGATTAGCTAGAAAACACAACGGTCTAAAAAAACTATCATTAAAACCAAATTAGCATTCAAACACATTAAATAATATAAATTTAAGTGGCCTAAGACAGAATTTACTTGTATGACACATTTACAAAAATTGGTAGAGTATTATCATATAATGGGGGTTTTTTTTTTTTTTTTTTTTTTTTAAGGATGAATGGATGGGATGCTATAAGATTATTAAATTCCAGATATGAGTACTATGAATATACCAATTTTGGCTTAAATAGGTCTAATTGTTTTATGGTACATTACCTCAAATATTTACAAAGCTGCTATTTTCAAAATTTTTGTCTCATATACTTAACTAAACACACTGCAAAATTACATAGCAGAATTATTGTTTGAAACAAGCTAGTTCAAAAATATCTATATGAGTATGTGAAGAGCTGAATAATTCTTTGACAGTTTATTATTTCTTTCGCCAAGCATTCTGTTCACTTGTCCACAGAGAGCTCATCAGGTGAATCCTGATGACCCTCTAAGACAAAAGGGTGTGGCCATAATAATGTCCATAAAAAAACAATGAACATACTAACTAATGTTTCAGTTTATCAAGTTCATTCACTTAATTTAGATCGAGCTGAGTTTTTCAGTCCTATAATATTTTTATACGGGCAGAATTTTCATTTAATGCCTCTTGTTAACAATAGTTAAGAATAAAATTAATTAGAATAATATAGAAGATTTTAGACTGAAGGGTGTACAAACAAATGATTGCCTATATGGCAAACAGGCACTGAGTTGAAAGTGTTATATCATAAATGTTAAAACAGTATATTTTATCAGTACTCGCATAAAAAATTTTGTGGGACTCAGATGAGTAGTTCCCATTGGAATGTATAAAACCTTCACCCCATGAATAATGTGCTTGGTTGTGTTTCCTAAATACTCCATGAATAACAAGTGTTTTATACTTATGTTAACATAAAAGTACCTTATATTTGGTTAAATCAAACTTTTATTTATATTTTATCCATAAATTATAATATTCAATTTATAATTAATGTGAATAAAAACAGGGAGAAATAGTTATGTTGGTAATGCCTAGTAGGAAATAGTTTTAATGCAAAATATTATATTGTGTGCGCATGAATGAGGTACACCGTCCTTTTTTGGTGTGATTTTCTAGACTCTGTTAAGTTTTGTTTGCATGAGGTCGAGGGATATCCTGGAAGTGGAACTTAGTAGGGCTTAAGAAAAGTGTGAAGTAACCGTGAATGGCCTATAGTTACCATAAGTTACACAAAATTTGTAAGGAGGCTATTTTGAAAATACGAATCTGATGTAACAAAATCTTGTAAGTTTATGTGACCTACCTTAGCACTATTTGTATGCCAATTCTGATGGCAAATGATCCAGTAGTTTCTTATGTACGATGTTCTCTTACAAAATGGCATCCAAATATATTATAAAATAATGTATTTAATGTTCAGAACAAGCACTGCGAACTCACCAAATTTTGTTGAAAAAAGTATAATTTTTCAATGCAAGATATTTATAAGGCTGCAATTTTTTAAATAAAAATTCAGTCTACTAAAATTATACATGTTTACATGGCCTACCACAGTACTTCTCATGTGCTAAATTGGGGTATTTGGTCAAGTAGATCCCAAGACACGATGTAAAAGCTTTATTTTTTCGGGAAGTGCTATTATCCAAAATTGCAGCTAAACATGAACGTATCTCTGACAATATAATCTGTCCACATACCAATTTTGGTTAAAATTTGTTAAATAGTTTCTGACATAATGAAAAACTATAAATGTTGGGTGTCTTTACCAAGTCATAATAGTTTATCTATTTTGGTAAAATTTTTTGCATGGGCTTAACAAGTTTTTTTTGTGGGCACACACACATAAAAAGAAGTGATCTCATTAGTCAATCTTTATTTTGGAGAGTACACCAAAAATGTCTAGATATTTATTATAATATCATATTTTCAAACTTTCAACCAACGCCTGCCACATAATCAGCACTGTTGCACTCCTGCCTGCACAAATATTTGCACTGTCAAATTGTGAAGACATCACAAGTGAATGCTGCAACACACTAGCCCACTGCTAATGGTATCCACTAGTATTAATGGCTACGGAAACCAGTTTTTTTTTTAAATATTGCATGTAAGATATACTTCAATACCTCACAAGCACAACTGCAGTTTTCCTTTGGTTATTAACGAAGTCTTTTTGTGAGAAGAGATTTTATCACTTGACAGGGACAGTAAAAATAAATTCCTCCAATAACAAAAGTGGACTTGAGAGAATGAAATATAACTAAATTAGTCATGGAATCATTTTGCTGAAAACAGGTGTTCTTCTAATGGAAATTCTAAAAATTAAAAACATTTATTCATCTACTAACTTACATCAGTTTTGGCTATTTTTAACTTGCCCCGTGTACAGTGAAAAGAAAAATGTAAATTAATTATTGAAGTCACCATTTTATGCAGTGAGCCCTTGGCACAAAACATTACACAAATAAGTCGCAATAAAAATAAATGACTCATTTAAACCCAAAAGGATCCTGCAAACAAAGAAGTACAAGAAGTGATACTCATCAAATTAATTATGCTGGGTCGCAGTACATGTGCACAAAAGAAAATAATACACTATTGTTTGTGAAAATTGGAACATCCAGAAAGAATGGCCCAAATGAATCCAAACTACAATGTGTAGAACAGTGAACCAGCAATAAGTTTACGATTGCAGAGAGATGGCATACACGTAGGCCCAGCAACACCCTCTCTTGTGTGACCGGAAAGGTCAGTGTTATGCCAAGCTCAGTCAGTGAAGAGCCGTTACACAAAGTGAAAGCAAGTGCCAGTGTGCCTCATCAACAACAAAGGGCGCCATATCAGCATGTGAGAGTTCGAATGGGGCAGAATGATCAGTCTCTAGGAAACAGGTTTGTAATACCCTGACATTTTGGCTTGTACAGGGCATGCAGCTATTACAGTGATGCATATGTGGAACTAGTGGATAGAAGAGGGTCGTGTGCAGTGATGAGCGAGTACTGGACCACAAAATGTAACCACAGCACGGGATGACTGCCATCTGGTCTGCATGGCCGTAACAGACCATAAGCCTTGTCCACAGTGTTGGCTCCACACAAGAGCACTGCAACGGGCGTGAACCTGTCTGCATCAACGGTTCGATGCCATCTGCTGCAGGATGGACTGATGGCGCACATGTCATTGCATCTGTTTCCATTGTCCAACCACAAACGCTTTAGACTGCAGTGGGCCCGTGAATGCCATTGCTGGCATGCTGAGTGGTGAAATTTAGTTTTTTCGGACAAGTCCAGCTTCAACCGGTCCTACAGTGACCATTGGATATAACGTGGAATCTTAACTCCCAAGTATTGAGGGCAATCTGAACAGCAACTGCTACATCAGAGAGGTTTTAGAGGCAGAGGTACTGCCCCTCCTACAGGACACTCCATATGCCATATTTCAGCAGGAAAATGCCCGGCCACATGTAGCAAGGAACGTGCAAGCCTTCTTCAATGAACTATGGGTACCACTACAGAGAAAAACTTCATTATTACTACAAGGATGAGATTAACGTTAAATGATGAAGGTCAATGAACGACAGGTACCACTGCTTCCCTGGCCTACACGTTTACCTGACATGTGGCACATCGAACATGTCTTGGATATGGTTAGTCGGTGACTTGTTCATCAGTCCTCCAGTAACTGCTGTTGATGCTTTATTGACTCGCATACAAACCGTGTAAAGGGAGATTCCTCAGGAACATATCCAGGTCCTCTTTGATTCCATGCCGCAACTTTTAGGGGCTCTGATTGCAGCACGTGGAGGGCTTCACACCATACTGAATTCTCAAGGATATAGATCATGTATACTTCTGTAATTCTAATCATTTGTGTATTGTCATGCACCTAATCTGTGGTAAAAAGTTAATTTCAATCACATGTTTCCTTCTTGGTGTTGCATTTTCACAAATATTAGTGCATATATAAGACTTTCTTGCATCATCAAAAAATATACACCAAGAGTAAATGTATTTATCAGGAAATAAGACCACACATGTGGTTGTACATTACTAAACCCTTTTTTTTTTTTTTTTTTTTTTTTATCTTTTCAATTTTCAACTTGAGCAAACAGTGTAATAGCATTATTCTTAAAAATAACTGACATATTTAAGTATGCATAACTGACAACACAAGAAATACAACAAACTACAATATTAAAGTTCAGTTTAGTTAACACATAGCAGAGGCTAAGATGAGTGTGGTATGTGCAAATTGGATGCAGATTCAAGAGAAGGAAGTGTTGGGTGTGAAGGCTTATGTGAACAGCTTTTCCACATAAAATGTGTTAACATAGGTGAGAAAAGATTTCAAAATATTACAAAACAAATATAAAAATTGGTATTGCAAGAACTGTGAACAGAAATATCTCAACATCAGTGTGACAAACATGTAAAATGATGATTCCCTCACATCTGATTTGGTCCTAAATGAAATGCTGTATAAACTAAAAAACTAAATAAAAACAGAACATTATTCAAAGTTAATGTTTTGTCTATTGAAGAGGAACTACAAAAAGTGCAACAGGAACTCTCTTAGATGATAGAAGCACATAACACATTATGTGCTAAAGATGCCATAACTGAAAACAAAAATGCACAAATAACTAGTGCAATTGTGTCTTTAAAGGCTGAAAACAAGAATGTCAAAAATACATGTGAATTAATTACATCATAATACATGGCATCCCCTACCTAAAAAAAAAAAAAATGCAACTGAAATTGTAGAAAGCGTATGACAAGCTCTGCGTTTACAGATAGATAACCATGACATTGATATTGGTTACAGGCTATTTTATTCCAAGAATGAACATCCCCCCCCCCTTCCGCTTAATAGTTAAATTTTGCAGAATGGAAAAAAAGGGAAGTGATGTTCATCAAGGAAAAAAAGATCTTCTGAAGTCTGCAGATCATGGAATAAATGCTCTATTGTGACCTGTGTACATTAACGAACACCTAATAGCATACAATAAATCACTGCACGAGCAACCTCAAGATCTCAGAAACTCTGGCTATAAGTTTGTGTGGTAAAGGGGCTGCAAAATCTTTAAATAGCAGCATGAAAATGCAATATCCATACAATACAGATGGAGCAAAACATCATGAAAATGACATATAGTAAAACAATTCACAACAATGGTTATTACAGACAGTGAAGACACGAAATTCTTAGATACTATCAAAGAATTCATATATCTGACAATAAACTAATATAATCTTTCCTTACAACAGTCAGTATTAATCAATCAACCTCAAAACAGCTTCCTCACAATGCTCTATCTAAAAGCCCTTAAAAATAAAATGAATGATATACCGTAAACATACTTTCAGACTGTATGCAGCCTGTAGACATAGTTTGTAAATCACAAACATAGGTACAGCAAAAAGAAAGCAGTTTTACAACTTTACAAACTACAATAGTATATATGCAAGTAGAGATAGACAATGCGGAAGTTGTGCAATATTTTTACAGTCATCCTGGAATTTCAACATTTTAGCCAAGACAGAAGAATGTCAGAGCATAGCTATAATATAACTTAGTATGACAAAGTTCCATAAATTGTGTGTCACTAAACTGTACAATTCTTTCAAGAGGCCACAACCAAACCTTCCTTAAATCCCTCTGAACTATGCAAACTACAATAAATGTCTTTTTTTATATTTTAAATGTGTAATTACAATGTACTTTCTATCATTGCTTTTAAAAAATGAAGTGAGTTGCGTCATCTCATCAGAGTCTTGCTTTCCCCTTCTTTCCCTCCATTCTCTCTCTCGATTGTCTACCCGCCTTCGCCTACTTCCCCTCTTGACCCTTCGAACCTGCGCAGTGTGAATCATTATCGGCTGGCCAAAATGATTAGGAACGCTTAGAGGCCTTGACCCTTTAAAATCTGAGTCTTCTTACAGGCATGTAGTTCCTTCGGTTTTTCTTCAGTATAGCAGTTTGGTTTAGTTTAACAATAGTTGCATGGTAGGTTACAGTGATGTGCCCAGGCAGTTAATGAAAGCATTTGTTTACTTTTCTGAATTCTCTTTTGGCCCGCCTGCAGTTAAAATTCATTTTGGCATATTGAAAATATTCTTTTGCTTTTCTATGACCTTTTTTTTTTTTTTAGGGATTCAGCCAACTTTGTGATGCATTTTGACTATGATAAATTGACCAGTTTGTGATGGCAAAAGTGGGAGAGTTCAACCACTGGTTTCGAGACCGGTGTTGCAGAGTCATTTAACTCTTTCATGAATGTAAATTTTTTATTGATTAATTATAATGAACAACAAAAAGAACTACCGGACTCGTGAATTTACTAATTTTAGTGTTATAATGAGAGAGATTTATTTGTGGTTAGCTTATTATTGTTAGTATAGGTTGTCCTATTTGATTTTGAATCAAACAAATGTTTAGACCGCTGGTTATTTATATTTCACCTTGTTTTTGTCAATGTAATGCGATTAATTGTTAGGTTAAGATGTAGCTAATTAAATTTGTTATAGGAAATGTAAACAAACCTCTATTCTTGTAAAGGCTTATGATATTCCGTCTTGAACTACTTAATGTGGATTAATTTCAATGAATAATTTTACTGTGAAGACATGTTTTCACCCTATTGTTGCATTCTTGTTTAGCCAATTAATTGGCTAACCGTTTGACTAGTAAAGAAATGTCAAAGAATTTAAAATTACCTTAAATTTTCATCTGTTGTTGCTAAAGTAATTTGTATCAATTAATTCTCTGTTCACATTCAACATTATAATGATGGACACATTTAATGAAGGTAATGTGGTTGAAACTTAAATTATCTATATTTGGTTGACACTGTTTTTCAAATATAATTTTCATTGTTTTATTTACAATGTTTCAATTTTTTTTTGTTAATATATAAAGTGATGCCAGTGAACACTTTAATTTTTATGATTTTATATTTGCTGTAGTATTGAAGGCACAACTTGAGGGACATCTTAACCTCATAAACAACAAAGAAAGTTTAGTTGTAGGGGATTTCTGTTTATATAAAATGAATTTGTCTCAAAATGATCATCCCTTGACTATACGCTATGTAACAGTGTACCCTACTAGAACTACAGAACAAAGTACCACCCTGTTGACCATATTGTGTTTAATGGCACAAGGTATAACGCAGTTGTATCAAACATTTCCAACATCTTATGTGACCATTGGATGCTCGTAACAAAAATTTACAAACAAATTAACTAGAACTTACGCACAGCCCTGTAACACATTACAGGACAATGAAATTCCAACTGAGTAAAATAGACTTCCACAGACTATATTTAGACATACAAAAAACATAATATAGGAATAAACCCAAAAATTTAAAAAGGAGAGCAATCAATAGAGCCATAGATAGTTGACAAAATTATTAGGCTTATACACAAATTATTGTGCACCTAAAGAATAAACACAAATCACTAAAGATGGCATAACAACCAAAATATGTATTTAAAAACTCAGCAAAACATATAAAGCAGATATATTTATGAAATAATAAAGTCTTTTCGGGAAGGAGTATCCCAATAAAAGATGAAAACAGCAAGAGTAATACAGACATTTAAAACTAGGGATAGACATAATCCAAAGAATTAGAGACGAATATCATTACTCTATATCTCTACCTAAATCTTTGAAACCGCTTTAAAAATCACTCTAATTAAATTCCTTGGGTAAAAAAAAATTTTTTCTTGAAAGAATAATATGGGTTTAGAAATGGTATGAGTATGGAAACAGCTGTATTACATATTGTACAAAAGTACAAAATGCAATATATAAAATGATAGAATAATGGCATTCATGTTCATTGACTTACAAAAAAATTCTCACATAATAGATCATAATCTTTTACTAAAAAAGCTAGAAAATGCAGGCATCAGAGGGAAAGCATGGGATTAGTTTCATAGCAACCTATACAAAAGACAACAGTATATGTATATTGGCTATCACACTAGTCAGGACGAGGTGACTTAAAGTGGTGCCCCACAAAGACCCATTCTTGGTTCCCTATTTCTTACATGCACATATATGATCTAGCAGCAAGTAATTTCAAAGACAAAATAATAACTACATATGCTTATGACACCATTCAAATATAAATAAATAAATAAATAAATATATATATATATATATATATATA
>NQII01000090.1:928219-1063139 GCA_002778355.1 Clitarchus hookeri
TATATATATATATATATATATATATATACCTTTAATTAACATGTCCACAGAAATTAAAGATAGTAACGTGGTAACATACTGAATTTTACAATTAAACCTGATAAAAACATGTACCATAACTTTGGTTGATAAAACAAACAAATTTCCTAAAACTATAATGAAGTATGTCTCAATTAGATATCGTTCAACTACAACTTTATAACACAAACACCAGACCTACACTATGTTCATCACAAAAGCATGCAAATAAAATATTAAAAGTTTTTATAACTATAAATGGCAGACCTGAAGTTTACAGTCAAATACTTTGCTTTTTACAGATTTGTCAACCACATTTTAAACCTAAATTTACTTTTCATTCAATGATCATTTATAAAATATATGATAGGTTAGAATAGCTCATTTTTGGGATGCCTTGAACTTAATGACATCCTTGAAATAAAAGTAAACGTGTAGAATAAAACAGACAAAAGCAATGCAAAATATTACTCAAATGCTTTCCCAAACACTGAAACACGGGTATGGGTTAACGTCTATTTTGTCCACCATGTCTTGATAACAGTGCAAAATCATCAAATGGCTTAGTCTTTCCTGTATCATAGTAGATCTCAAGACTTCATCCACTTTAAGAGCGAGAATGAGCATTCTGCAGTTGTTGAAGTGGCGGGAATCACAAGAAGTATGCGCAATATATTAAGTACTTCAGGGAAAAGTTCTCTGGTTTCTTTGTGAATTGACCTTAGACCGTCAACAATTTTACTCAAGGAACTTTTTGTACGTATAAATTGAGCCATGACAGACATTTGTGACCTAAATTGCAGAACACTTATTTCATACATACTAAGAACATCTTCTGTAGCAGAACTCCTTTCCTCAGGATCCAATAATAAGGCTTCCTCCAACATTCAAACTCTCTCAAATCCAGGCTGCTTGAAGCATTTAAAGAGTTCTCCAACAAGTGTGTCAAGGGTCTTAAAGTAGATCGCTTTAAGCCTGTGTTTAGACATGGTGAAATTGAATTTCTCTGAAGATGGTGCTGAGTACTCCAATTTTTGTGTAATATATCATTTTCTGGGAAGCATGGGTGGTTTCAGTTCATAGATGTTCATTTTCTCTTCCATTTTAGTCCACAATTCATCAGCCCTGCATTTCAGAAAAAATGCTTTTGTGGCTTTAACAGATTTAGCAGCCAAACTGCATGTCATAGATGGACTCTGTAGTGTAACAGTAGTTCAGAAGGTCCGAAAACCCTGCAGCAAATGGCAATTCCAAAATATATTTCTGCTTTACATAGCTGCTCAGAAAGCCCTCGAGCTTTACTCGCAGTATCTTTTCCAGAATCTTTAGAATAAACAATTTCTCCTAGCAATTCCAATATATGAAGGTAGGCTTGCAACACTGTGTCAAGTGCAACAGTACGCACACACCATCTAGTAGGGCACAATATTCACAAAGTAGAAATGGTCACAAATATATTTTCTTTAACGAACTCTTCAAATTTGCCTTGCCATTTTGATGATGACTGATGTACCAAAACGCCCACATCATTCACCCACTGCATATAATCTCATATTAATGGTACTGCTCTAACAATATCCTGAAGAGCTAAATTCAACGAGTGATTGCTACAGTGGACGTATGTGGCAAGATGTTGCAAATCCAGCATTCTTTTTTGCACTTCCTTATTTATGCCAGACATATTACTTCCACAATCGTAACCCTGTCCTCTGAGATTTCCAAGAGACAAATTGAAACGGCAAAGTGCATCCCTTACAAGTTCGAAAATTGTCTCGCCTGTTAAGGAAGCTGTTTCATACAGTCCAAGGTAATGTTCTTTTACTGACATATTGCATAAAACTATCCAAATACTGATTGACACTTGTTCGTGCCCACTAATGTCAGCTATTTCATCAATAATAATAAAATAGTATCCAGAAGTTTGAATGTTACTCATTATTACTCTTAACACAAAATGTGCTGCAGTTATAGTCAACTCATTCCGAATAGCTGGGGAGGTAAATTACATATTTTTAAGGAAGTTACTTAACTCAGGAACGTACTGACTCATCATGTTGAGTAATTGCTAGAAATTTCCTGAATTATCATCATGGCCTCGGAATGCTAGGCCTTAGCGAGGTAAATATAACAAACAATTTGAAAATCGCTTCTAATGTTTTGCCGCATCGTGCTGCTGAGCTTGTGACACCATACCAATTTGTAAAATTACAGGTTCAAGGCGCATGAGTTTATTTTTATTATAGCTTCTGTATGAGTCTGGCTTTTTTCATGATTTATAAACCTTGATTATGCATTCTTCTTGTTTTTTAATCCATACCCATTGACCAGTTTCGAAACACTTCTGTTGGGCTAGGACAGGAGTTTCTTTCTCATCCCTTCTGTGCACTGATAACACATAACACCTTTCAATTTCTCACAGTTAAGGAGCCATTGATACTCATGAAACCATTTATTTAGGAAGTTGTGAGTCCTTTTCTCATCTTTCCATGGAGGAATGTGAGGTTGTTGATTCTTTTCTGGAATGAATGTAGTGTCATTGACGTAGTCATTGTTTGTGTTTGGAGCATGTTTTTGCTGTTCTGAATTGTTTCGCTAAATTGCAAGTATTGCCAAAACTTCCTTCTCCAAGATGTTAATTATTATGTTAGTTTCTGTTCCGATCAACTTCTTTTGTGGTTGACGCACAGGGCGAGTTGTCACATATATGAGAGCAGTTCAGTGGGTCTGTACAAGACCATTCGGAAATATATCATTTACTAAAATAATTGCTCATGTATTTTAAAAATGTTGCATTTAGCACTATTTTACACATTGTGAGAAACAAAATTTATTCTTACCTATAACTGTGCCAGTTCCAGACAGATTATTTAAAATTTGTGTCTCATTAAACAAGTCAATTGATTTGAGACTGAAGCTGTCGCTAACGATAATTGTTGATGCATCTTTAACAAAGAAAATAAAAAAGGAGATGATAGTGTTTTAATCATTCTAAAATAATGCCTCCTAGCAATCATCAATGTCATGCAATTTCATTAAAAGTACACTGCTCAAAAAATTTGAGGAACATGATTTTGGTCGGCTGTAGCATTCAACCAGGTAATGTTTAAGCTAGAATTGCTGTCTGGTCTTGTCCCGACATCCTCTCCAAAGTTGAGTGGTCCATGAAATCAATCATCATAGCTATTTTGGTAATTATTAAGTTTAGGGACTTTTCTGTAAAAAAAATAAAAATATCCTGGAAAATTGTAATTTTCACTCTACTAACGATGCAAAACACGAATATACAAGGGGCATTAACATCAGACTAATGTCTTAATATGTATCCACCTAACTTAACAGAACCTAACCCCACTATGTGTGAATCACTATTTTACATTTTTAAACTAACCTAGGGTTGTTGGGTTTTACACTAACCTAGGATTTTTGGATTTTACACTAACCTAAGTTAGTAGGATTTTACACTAACCTAGGATTGTAGGGTTTTAAACTAACCTACATTTATAGGGTTTTACACTAACCTATGATTGTAGGTTTTTAAACGAACATAAGATTTTAGGGTTTTACACTAACATAGGATTGTAGAGTTTTACACTAAACTACGAATGTAGGATTTTAGGGATTTAAAGGAACCGTAAAACACAATAACAGAATATCAAATTCCTCACAGAATATACTTCCTCTGTCAACGGCCTATTCAACCTTACCTCACTTGATGGAACACTGTGTTCCACAAATCCGGCACATACGCAAATATAACGCACTGAATTACTAGTTTTCAGTAGAATATAATGCAATGAAACACTCGTTTACAGTAAAATATAATGCACAGAAGCACTCGTTATTGCTTTCTCAGTTTTTAAATCCATCGGATTAGGACGACAAGAATCATACCGGCAAAGGCGCGATAGTGACTGACCAGGTTAAAAATCTACTGTTAAAATGCACATGACATCGGTGGCTGCTAGGTAGCGTGGAATTAACAATCAGCAGCCATTATTAATGGCGGTAGGCGTAAACAGACATAACCAAAATTTCGCACTTTTTTTTAATATGTTCTACTTATTTTAACACTACGCCCTCTTGAATATGAACAAGGTAAGCTGTGCAGAACCCATTAATGCAACTTTTGTTGGTCTAGGAAGTTTCGTTCAGACAGGTAAACAAACTGGCTGAACAGTCATTTCGCAATTTTGTTCAATTTTTTAAAAATATGTTGTACTTATTTTAAAGCTATGCCCATAGTATATTCGTGTTCTACATGATTAGTAGAGTAGAAATATACCATAATTTTGAATTTTTTTTGTTTTTTTCAGAAAAGCCTCTAAACTTAATAATTACCACTATTTTCTCTACGAAATAGTGAAATATACTGTGTTATGTCAAATATTAGAGTGGGGGATCAATCAAGCACGTAGTCTTACTCCGACATCTGTAAGTGACAACTTCATGTTTGTACAGACATTAGATAAAAGTTTGACTGATCTGGTGAAACATAATATATCACTCCGTACACAACTCATCCAAAGTTTTGTGTGTTCTAAATCTTGTCCCTTTAATTGTTTTGAACAGTGTATATATGTAAATTTCACACAATACTAGATATAATAACTAAGGTTTTTGCTCAATTTGTAAATGTATATCTGTGTGAATTGTGTACAAAAATTGTTCATGTATTTTTTGAAAATTTTTACAATAAATGCTTAATCATGAGGTCAAAATTATTTCACATGCTGCATTTTAATATAGCCACATTTAATGATTTTCAGCGGATGTGAAAATGCATTGCAATTTTTTTATGTGATTTAAACAAAAAAATTATGTTATTCCAATAAATTTTATATTTGGTGTGCTTATTAGCTAATTTGGGCAGTACTGAATTATGGTATACTATCTTAAGCAGTACCTAGGTTGTTTTAAAAGCAAATAACCATTTAACAGCTCATCATATTCATAAGCCATTGAAGAGTCTTCGAAAGCATAGTTTACCCTTATGCACCCTATTTACGGTTGAATTTGCAAAGTGAATATTGACGCAATTTTACAATGGAGGGGCTCATCAGGTGAGGTTAGTGATGTGTCACTACAACAAAATTTCTCAGAAAATGCTTATATTCTTCCAGGTTGTTAAAAATTTGTTACCAAATTAAAAAATTGGTCTTGGATAGTGTACAACATTAAGTTACCACAAGAGAAAAATTGCCACTTGCACTGCAAAAAACCCTGTTAATTTATGCATTACATGCATGCATTATTCACAGCAACCCCAAGTGCAGTGGCGGGCTCGCCACTCGAAAATACTTCACTTTCCTGCTTGCGTGGCCTTGAAATGTGTGTGAAGATGGATCAGATGAGAGGGAGGAAAAAGAGGGAGGGAAGCACTTCAGCTGTTCGCTACACTTGTGCACACAAAGGGCTATTCTAGGTGCTTGTTTTTCTTTCACAGCGAGATTCTGATGAGCATGACAGAATGGCCAGGCAGTCTGTGGTAACGTGCAATCATCTCTCGTGAAACTCTACTATTCTTAAACGATTTATGATTTTTAATAATTTTTTTAAGTATTTTATAGCATTGTTATTAAAGTGGCTGAGTTGATATAAACTAAAATTTATTAAAATATAGTGAATAAGTTCGTTGCCACGACAAAACTGAGAGTATTGATTTAATATAAAAATATAGTTAAATCTGATAATTTAAACTCAAACATTTGTAAAGCTGCATCCTAAACACTACACTTCAGGAAAATTCCCTTCCCCCCACCCCTTTCCACAACACCACAAACGAACCATTTTCCAAGTCATAACTCCGGTATCGCCAGTAATAATTTGACTGCTCTTAACACCCATGAGCCGCCACTGCAACAATATGGTGGGTTGATCTCTTGGTGTATTTTATAGAGTATCGTTTGCATTAGCGAAATGATACTTAGTGAGCATCCCTAAAGTTTAAATTGAGCAGAACTTCAGAAAAGTCTGAAGTTATCTGAGTGATATTTAACAATAAATGTTAGACATAGACTGTACTTGCCGCTGACGTCTCTGCGTAAGTATTTTGAAAGTGCTTGGCTAAGTTGCGAAACCTCCTTTTCTCTCACAAGCTTTCTTTTCCGATTTTCGGCACCTGATGACTTATGTCTTTCATCCTTGTTCAGTAGTTAAAAAAAAAGCAGAATGAAAAATTGTGAGCTAATGGAAGCACACGCCACGCCAGTAAACCATGCACAGGCACACTGACAATGACCTCTCACTAGCTCAGACGGTCTGGGGAAGTTTATAACAGTACTCTGCTACTCTGTGGTGCCAGGAGGTGGCTATCATTCTGTCAACCATTAGCTATGGCTAACTTTGTGAGCCGTCTGCCACAGTTATGCTGCTCACCTACCGAGAGCTACAGTTTTGAGCTAAAATTGAGATTAATTTGAAGATTTCTGTCCGAATGGGCGCGTTCAGCACCCCTTATCTTTACAAAAGAAATTATAAAATTAAAATTATTTTATGATTTGTGTAAGAAGGGCAGCGTTACCATTTAACAAGAGGTGCTAAGATTAATATTAATTTTAAGATTTCTATGCCAGAAGGTGCACGTTCGGTACCCCTCATCATTAAACAACAGGCAATAAGATGAAAATTAATTTATAAATGTATATCTGAAGACGTGCGTTTGGCAAACCGGTATGTCTCCACAACTGGCTGCTGGAACAAGATCAGGTAAAGCCAGTTGAAAGACACTATGCTTCATCCTAACTCATTGACTCAGAAGACATGTGGCAAAATGTCCCTGGGCAGTGGAAAACTGAAGTAAACACTGGCAGTACTATTCAAACCTATCTGCAGCAGCAAGTTTGGGTGCTAGAAACTTTGCAGCAGCTCCAGCTCATAGCAGAGAGAAACTTACACTTTTTTTTCGTGCTGGGCAAGTAGACTGGCAGTGGTCATTACTTCCCCGAGTAATATGAGTTTGTATTTTATCTATAAATTATATTTAATTTATAATTAATATGATTAAAGACAGCGAGAAGATAGATTAGTTAGTAATGCCTAAGACATAGTTCTCATGCAAAATATGAGTGTGCATGAATGTGGTGCATTGCCCCTTTGGTGTAATTTTGTAGACTTGGTTAAGCTTTGTTTGCACGAGGAAGAGGAATATCCTGAAAGTAAAACTTCAGCAGGACTTCAGGAAAGTTGAAAGCACTAGAATATTTCTCTTTAATAAATAAATTAGCAGATGAAATACCTACCTGGCTTTGTACTCTGCATAAATTCCTTAAGGTCAGTTTTAAAAAAAATGTGTAGTGTGTATGTGTATGTATATATATATAAGTTTTTTTTTAAGTGAGGAGATTCTGAATGTTGTGTCTGAAATATGTACTGGTTATAATGATTGTACCTTGGGTTCCATTTGAACGTTATTAGTTAACATTAAAGAGAATTGACATTTATGGTACAACAATGTTCAGTCAACTATCAAAAGATATTTTAAAAAACTTGGCAGGAGAAAAAAAAATGAATATTGGTAATGATGACTAATGGAAACTGGACACATTGACTTTTTAACTTTTTATTTGGTGCCTGTTTCATTATTCACCACATAGCATTGGTGGTATGGCCAGCTGTACTTTAATTCATTTTGATAATTTTCATGCATTAAAGCCCTACATATGGCTTTACATACTGGGCTTTGGCAGCAAACCTTTTTGCTTAAAACAAAGTACAGCTACTTTACGGCTATGTGAATGAATTAAATCCTCAGGAATCTTGTTTTCGTCGTTAAAAAAACTTTGTACATACACCACTACATTCATATCTCAAATTAATGTAATAGCTAAAAGCACATTACCGCTGTTTGATAACTCCAAACCATTTAAACAAAAATGTTTTGCTTACATGTCTAGTGTGCCACTGGTTATTTTGTAACCGTTGGTAGTTATGGTATACGTTATGTGATTTGTCTTGTATGTGATATTTGCCTTGTTTTGTAAATTTTCTTGCATTCTTTGCAGTCAACCTAGGTTATGATGAACAATATTGTGCTCTTTACTATATGCCAACTAATTGTAGTAAGTATGAACTGTGTTAAGTAGTTTTTATACCCATTCTATGTATATAGTATAGATTTTTTATTCTTGTCCAATTGTTGCAAAAGCAGGATTCCATTATGAGACCAGTCAAATATAATAAAAATTAAATAAAGGTGCTCGTTTCTTATTTTATTAGGATGATCTTGCTTTTTTATTACACACAAAATTATGCAAAGCTTTACGTTAACCATTGTTTTATGAAGAGTTTGTTTATTAAATAATCTGAAGCTGCTTCTATATAGTTTTTTTAAAATTGGAACATATTCATTTCTACCAATAGTGTATGTTATTAAGTAGCGAGTCCTCTTACGTGATTATTTGAAAATCAATGAGAACTTTTTAAGATGTAAGAGGGTGTTCATAGGTGTATGCATTTGACTGTAGCTGGAGCGGGGCAGGTTTCTTCACCATCTGCTGGGATGCCAAACAGAGTGTTCCTACACAAGTGAAACACGTGTAAGTGTGTAAGTGATACAATAGCACAGGTATCGAACTCGTGCAAAAGTTTGTTGATGTTATAGACAAATGAAATGTGTGTTTAATTTGATGTCCATAGCTTGATTACGATTAATTCATTGAGCAATAGTGTCTATTTCACAGTCCACACCAATGCAACATGAGTGTCGAAACCTTGCAGTACATTGTATTTTTTTTATAATGTATAGGGCACACTTATACCTTCGTTTTTTCCACTCAATATGTGCAGTAAGGTACATACAGGAACTCTCTACTGGACATCTCCCAGAAAATTACATAACCTACCCCAACACATCTACAATCTAATGCATACACAAATGAACACCATGTTATATCTATATGAAAAAAAAAAGTGCTCATTGGATTTTCAAAAAAATCATGTCACAGAATTTGATGCTTAGTAAAATGTTACATTATTGGGAGAACCTATATTTTTATTTAAAAAACAAAAATTCACATCTTTATCTCAGTAATTAATTACATCTGGGAACAAACATAGACTGTGTCTTATGAGCCCCGTAGTGCCAATAATAGATTCAAAATCAAAACTTCTATAACTTCAGCGGTTCAGAAGACATTTGGGGTGAGCATCTTAGCTGAATAATCCTGTATACATTAGTATAGGTATGTGACTGTCAGACACAAGCGAAAGAAGATAATCGTAATGTATCTAATATGGTTTTGATGTGTTGGAATAGTAGGAAACAGCTTTCTGATGACAGTGACAAATGTAGATACAAGAAAAGAAAATGGAAGTTCAGGTAAGTGGTATAAATGAAAAAAGTGCCGTAAAAATGTTTAGTTTTGATTATAAAGTTTCTGTACATGTTGATTGCTTTTTCTTTTGATTATAACTCACCTACACACTACACAAAACTAGGTTAGGTCCGATTAGGATGCTTGGATTTCGGTGTACGTTGATCACTTTTCTATTGATTAGAACACAACTCACTTTTTACACAAAAGTAGGTTAGGTTAGAATGCTTTGCTAAAGAGTATTATATTGATATTCACTTTGGTATTATATATTTACTAGAGCCATATCACATAGTATACTATTCCCTTCCCCCAAAAACACCAACAGTACCATTTTCCTTACAAAATTATTCTATTTTGAAAGTTTCTAGACTAAGAAATTTTTTTAACAAAACAACAAACCAGAAAGCGTACTTTGATGAAATTGTTAGGAGATAATGTGAAACAGCTAGAAACAACAAACCTGAAGGCAAATTTTGATGAAACTATTAGGTAATAATGTGAAACAGTTAAGGCTGGGCTATAATTTATTCAGGACACTCACAGCATGTGTGACAGCACATGGGCTGTTAAGAGGCAGGCAGTTGATAAGGGGGTAATTATTAAGTTTAGGGGCTTTTCTGAAGGAAAAAGAAAAACCGAAAAAGTGGTATATTTCCACTCTACTAATCACGTAGAACACGAATATACAGTAGAATTCCGATAATTCGTTTTGTCAAGGGACTAAATGTTAAATATGAATTATTGAGATATTCAAATTAGCAGGATTACCAATAATCGGGAATAAAAAAATTAAAAATACATAATAACGAGATTAATACAAATTTGCATTAATATGTAATGATAAACGCATGGCCACATATTATGTATACATATGTATGTATAAATCAATAATTACATCAATAAAAACACATAAAAAATTTACTTTAATTTAAAAAATCTTTAATTTTCCACGCTTTTTTGTTTGCACAATAGGTCATCGAAAAAGTTATGTTTTTAAAATATGTTGGTTTAGCTGATTTGCCAATCATGAGCGGTCTTAATTTCTCAGATCCATCCATGTTGGTGGCCAACAATATGGTTACACGTTCTTTACTATTTTTTCCGCCATGACACGTTTCTTCCTTAAAACACATTGATCGTTCGGGGAGACACTTATAAAATAACCCCGTCTCATCGGCATTAAAAATGTTGTTGGGCTCATAAGAATCAATTATTTCTCCCAATTCGTCTTTCCACTCAGAACAAACGTCGGCTGATACACTCACACTTTCCCCACTAACACTAAGCTTCTTAAATTTTATGCTGTGCTTTTTTTTAAACCTATCAAACCAACCATCACTTGCATGAAAGTCTTTAATTCCCATTTTTTCTGTGAAAACTTTTGCTTTTTCTCTTAAAATGTTTCCTCCTACTGGTACATTCGAATTCCATGCTTGCGCAACCCACTTTTTAAAAATTCTCTTCTTGTTGTAGATACTCACTAGTCTTAAAGCACACGTCAATTTATTTATCACCACCGGCCACTGCATTAATGATTTTTTTTTTCTATAATGGAAAGACACTTATTAGCTCTTTTCTCGGAGGCATGGCTAAGACCGAACTGACTAACTTTTCACTCGCTCTACTCCTTCCTACCCTCTCATAACCGTAGACCGGACAGCAAGGCGCTTCTTAGTTCTGAGAATCACAGACACATCGCATCACAGCCTTCTCTGCGTCATTACCTGCCCTTCAAACCCTCCTACGTCCCTCAGTACCCTTCCGGTCTTTTTTACTCTGCCCGAATTGCATAAATCTAGAACTGTGGTACAGTCTAGCATTAAAAACATTACGAGTTAACAATATTTTAAAGTTGGAAATAAGAATTATAAAACGTTTTAATTGAGCTCGAGCACCAAAATAAATACGTATTATTGAGGGTACTGGAATGCATTGTTTTTTACGAATTAAAGGGATTTTCTCAAGGGACCGGCAAATTTGCACGAATTAGCGGGATATACGAATAATCGGANGTTTCTTCCTTAAAACACATTGATCGTTCGGGGAGACACTTATAAAATAACCCCGTCTCATCGGCATTAAAAATGTTGTTGGGCTCATAAGAATCAATTATTTCNCACTGTACTAGGGGCGTTAACGTACGACTAATTTCTTAATATGTACCCACCTAACCGAACCTAACTCCACGATGGGTCAATCTCTATTTTACGTTTTTAAACTAACCTAGGATTGTACGGTTGTAAAGTAATATAAGATTATACAATATTAATCAAATCTCCGATCAACACCCTACAATCACAGACTAGATGGGAACCGTATAATCCTACGTTATTTTTAATAACTGCAATCCTAGGTTAGTTAAAATCGCCACAATCCTAGGTTAGTTTAAAAATGTAAAATAGTGATTCACCCATCGTGGGGTTAGGTACTGTTAGGTTAGGTGACACACATTATACAATTAGTCATACGTTAATGATGCTACTATAGTCGTGTTCTGCATTACCTACCAATAATCCTAGGTTAGTTGAGAAAGAATGTAAAATTGTGGGGTAAAAACGTCCGGAAAAAACCTTGTTTGAATTACGTAATATAACTACATTTGCACGTTAAGCTACCTATTAGGATTTTTGGATTTCACACTAAACTTCGAATTTAGGATTTTAGGGATTTAAAGGAGCCGTAAAACACACCAAAATAATATCAATTTCCTGACCAATGTAGGCGGGTGGTACATACATCTGTCAATGGCCAATTCAACCATAATTGACTAGATGAAATTAAAATCTTCCACAAAGCGCCACATACGCGCATATAACGCACTGAAACACTCGTTTACAGCAGAATATATACACAGAAGCACTCGTTAATAGGCTAATATAACGCAGAAACGTAGTCTTGCTTGCTTTCTTCCTTTTAAATCATGAACGGAACAACACCTAACTCACCACGACCGGCACCTGCAGCCACACACAGGCATACTAACGTATGACCCGTGATGACATATGCCCCGGCTAGATTGCGTGAAATATGAAATGCACAGCCATTATTAATGGCGGTAGATGTTAATAGACGTAAACATAAAATTTCGCGATTTCTTTAAATATGTTCTACTTATTTTAACATTACGCCATCTTGAATATGAACAAGGTATGCTGTGCAGAACCCGTTAATGCAACATTTGTTGGTCTAGGACGTTTCCTTCACAAATGTAAACAAATTGTCTAGAACAGTCATTGCGCAATTTTGTTCTATTTTTAAAAATATGTTGTACTTATTTTAAAGCTACGCCCCTAGTATATTAGTGTTCTGCGTGATTAGTACAGTGGAAATATACCACTTTTGGGGGGGGGTTAACAGAAAAGCCCCTAAAATGGATAATTACCTTCTCCTGGACCTCTATGAAGCAGGTGGGAATTATGGGTTAATGNGGTGCCCCACGGGACTTTGATGAAGAGTGGATGAGCTGATACCAGACAAGTGGGTCGTGGAATGGATTGGGGTCTTTCTCAGGGGCGAAGACAGAGGGTGAAAGTGGATGAGGCAATATCGGAGGAAGGAGAGGTTACGCCAAGAGTGCTGTACGGAAGCGTGCTGGGCCCTCTGTTGTTTACCATAATGGTAAATGACATAATGAGAAAAATAAGATTGATTGCAGATGATTTTGTATTGTATGCAGTGGTGGGAGGGGGTGAAAACTTGAAGGCAGACAATGACACAATATGGTTGTGGACCATGGAGAATAAAATGAGGATAAATGTAAGAAAAACTAAGGTAGTCAGGTTTACAAGAAAGAAGGTGTTAAGCAGGGACATGTACAGATGGGAGGAGCAAGAGATAGAAAAAGCAGCAGAATATAAGTATCTAAGGATTGTATTGCAGGAAGACCTCAGATGGAAAAAAACAGGTAGAGAGGGTGGATGCAAAAGGAAGAAGGGCTTTGAGTATGTTGGGAAGGGTGCTGAAGGGAGTCAGCGGTGAGGTGAAGAAGGCATATGGCACAATGGTACGGCCGATATTTGAATATGCAGCAGCAGTATGGGACACATACGTGGAGGTGGGGGTTAGAGAGCTAGAGAAGGTGCAAAGAAGAGCAGCAAGATGGGTGAAGGGTAGGTGGAGAAAACAGGGGCAGGATGGTGAGGACGAAGGGAATTATAGGTCATCAGTGATGATGAAAGAAATGGTGTGGAGCGCGTTGAAGGACAGGAGAAAAGTTGAAAGGCTGGTTAGGATGTACATGTTGGTGAATGGAAAAGGAGGATGGGGAAGTTTACACAGTCAGCTAAGAAAGGGGGTGTTTAGAGGAAGAGGAAGAAACAGTGGAAACTTCAGAGGGTGTGGAGGAGAATGGAGCGGGGTAGGCAGTGTAAGTTTGTGAGTTCTGTGAGGGAGTTGAATGTGTTGCGGGAGGAATTGATATCTGTGAGTGGGATTGCAAATTTCAGGAAGGGCGTGGAATAGGGTTTGGTCGGGTAGGGGTGAGGTGAGAGTGCTTGCCACCGGGCGGTAGCCTAATTGCGGGTGTTGGTTATTATAATTATTGAACCAAAAAAACAGCACAAATCTGGAAGTTACACTCAAAATAACATATGCACAGAAACAACTGATTGTTATATATTTATAAATAAATTGATTTATACATTTCAAATTAGCATACACCACTTGTAAAATAATAACCTCAATCAAATCAAACTACCATTTAGATGGCGCCAAACTCTCTAAGCACTAGTCGAATTAATTACTTTTCCAGTCATTTTTATTTTAACATCAACTCTGTGGCATCCACATTCTAACTGGCCAAGCATGGTGCATAGCATACACACAGGAATTATAGAATATAGCCCTACTTTCTGAGCTCCTCCCATGTGCTATATTTAGGTTTGTGTGCTGTGCATCATTGTGGTGTCATCTTAACTCATGTATTCTACTTTCTGTGCACATGTTATGTTCTGTACTAAATCAATTGTAGCCCTGCCTTAAAAAATGTAAATATATGTTAGCAAATAACAATAAAACACAGAATTATTTGGGAAATTTAGTATCTAATTTAGACCCTATTAACAATTTAAAAAAATAAAATTTTATATTAAATTCATTTAAAACAACGATATTTCAAAAAGTAAAGACTAAAAGTATTTACTTGTTACAACAAACAAAAGTTGAGGTTAGGTCAGTACACAATCTACGAGTGAAATCGTAAGATTATATAAATTTTTTGTACAACATACAGTTACTACTTCTAGTGCATTAATATTTCATACGTTTTAAACATTAAGGATATAAAAATAACAATACACAAGTCTTCCCCCAGAAAAAGTAGATTCGTTGCATACCAAGTGATACTGTGGTATTAGGTAACTAAATCGAGTTAACCAATAAATATTTCATTACAATTTTTAACGTTAAATACGGTATTGCAAAACTTTTTACAAAGTTTAAATTAAAGGAACACTCACGTACAGCCCTCGCGCCCACACCTTCAAAATTACAAAACACACAACTGCCGTATTATATACACCAATACTACCAACAGCTAATACCGAAAGTTTTATTTTTAGTGGATGTTATTCCGGTGTAGTATATTCCTTTTAACAATATCTACATAATTAAAATCATTAGGTAAGGAATCAAATTAATATTTAAGGTTAAATGTGAAAATATTTATTTAAAAAGGAATGCATTACCTTTCAAATTTAAATTTGAAAAGGAATGCATTACCTTTCAAATTTAAATTTTAAAATAAGTGCTGTCACACAAACAACCGGAATAGTGTTTCATTATAAAAATTAATAACTTTAAATATTATTAAAAAATTGTGATAATATAGCTCTGTTTCTCTCAACCATGGTCTGTGTAGTGCAGTGTTTTGTTGTGGAGTGCTGGGCTGTGCAGTTACAATGGTAAGCACCGTTGGTGTATGTTTTTACACGGAAATGAGTGAAACGACGTCTGTACAGTGACTCCAGTGTATTCACACAGTTTTGGCGGGATGGACGAACATACTTTCTGTTTTTATGTATATGTGTATAATCATGTAAATTTTTGTTACTGTATTGACGCTGACCACGGAATCCTCCAGAGAATTTGTCGACCCACGCACACCACCCAGCGGAGCAGTTTAGAATTATCTACACAAGCTACCGGGCGCACACCGCACAACCAGAGACCACACGCCCAACTCATGCTACCCAAGTGTGTAATGACGTTCAATGTAATAAGGAGTAACTTAGTGTAAACCGCATGACTAAACATGATCATTCCTTTATAATTTCTATATTAATTAGTCACAATGCAGTAAATTTATGAGACAAAATCATTGTAAAAATAACAGAATAACAAGGGAGCAAAGTACTGACCATGTGATCACCGAGAACTAAGTAATCCCGTAACTTTATGGAAAACTAAATAGTTCATCGTGCAATAGTTGTTAAGGGAACACAGCAATTATTAATAATAATTTTAACCAGTGCCGTGCATAATAAATTAGAGACATGTGTCTTGACTACAGCAGTGGAACTATTGAACTCTAACTGAACCACACCAAAATTCTCACGGTAATGTAATGTAAATTTTAATATTAATTAAAATGCTTTTTAATGAGTGGATAATTATTCTTTCCATTTTAAAAGTGTTCTATGTGTGTATTATATTTTTCAGGTAGTAGGAAAGACACTTTGGAAAATATTGAAAATTCTATAAAAATTATTGCCACATAATTTTAATCACTTTTTTTGTTTTTCAACTAAATAATTTCATATTTGTCATGGGATATACTATTTTGGCTGGCGGCTATTAACTCCCATTACCTCCGCCATGCTACCTCCATATCAGTATGAGAGAAGCAGGCATCAGGGCAGGTCGCATCACGCGGCACATTGTGTACTCAAACCATGTAGTTCAAATAGACTTGCAATCATACTGGAACCTATTATTTGACTTCTTTGTACACACCCCCAAGTATGCCAACCTTCCGGAGCAGACTCACGGCCTCTCCGGCATAGGCACATCGCGTCCGTTGACACCTTTGTGACCACAGCTTAGGTCAGTGCAGGCGGGGCCTCGTGCTGCATGCCCGCTTAAGTGTTGTACCATCTCATCTGGATTTTCTAAAATAAAATGGTATTTTCTCGTAACCGATGTGTCTGTGTACAATGATCCCGCTTCACAGGGTTCTTAAGGGCGACAGCCTCTTGCAACAGTCAACTACCTTCCATGTTTCCTTGCATCATGTAAGCCTGAGTGTATTTGTGTGAAATTTGATGTGTGTATGTCAGTGCATTGGAACGGCGTGCTGGGGAGACACAATATCCCAGCTCGGGAGTGTGTATGTTATGTCGCATCTTCAGCCGCCGATGTCAATAATAATGGGCGACCTCGTTAAGACACGGAGCATAGGGTCCATTAGCCCAGGTTTTTCTAACCCGGCCCACTTCAAGAGTCTTGTGCTAACCAGAGGAGATTCCCATAACTGGTTAGTTGGTGCCCTCCAGACATTAATCTCATCACGTAGACCCTGTGACTAACCCCGAAATGTGTCAGTATATAAACATTCATCAGAACAAGTCCCATCCACTATGTACTGGGAAATATAATGGCATTTTTATAACTAAAAATATTTCGTTATCTCTAGGTAGTATAAAACAAACTTGCTTATTCACGTCTGTCTGTGTATTCGCTTAGTACTTCTAAACTAATTGATGGATTTGATGGGGTATTAAAAATAATTTAGAGAATTTCTTGAGGAAGGTTTTGGTGTATAATATATTAATATTTAATGTAAGGATAGTAGATAAATGTCGAACTGTTTGTAATTAAGAAATAAAAACTTATTTTGGGGTGCTTACATGGCTTGTGATGACTTAACCATTACTGCATTACATGGGAGGAATTCGATAGTTCATTTGAGTGCCGTTTTGCCAGTACTTTCGTATTCTAACATGCTTGCAATCGTGAAATACTGGCACTGCAAATATCTGTTTTTTCCATGCAGAAAATTAACCTAGTGCCGATCTACCACCAATACATGTCAACCAATAAAGTGCTTAAAGATATGGCAGGGACAGTGCGACCTGAGATTAGTGGTGCATTTGCTCCAATCACCCACTATCCTATAGATGAATTTATGTGTTCACTCATTATTTTAGAACAGACTTCAATCTAATCACAACAGCCATGCTGCAATTGTGACTTTGTCCATCCATGCTGGTATAAAAACAGTGACATCAACAATCATTCGGATTCGAAATCACAACATAACTGCAATTCGGAAAAGACTCGAAATCCTACCAAGTTTCTACCATCACAAACAATGGTAAAAATAGTGGTGCTTCGGGGAAAAGAGGCACAAGTTACTCCATGCAAACATTTTCAGGATACCATTGTTAGTGCAAAAGTTGCTACACCTCCGAGTCACGATATATGTGCCTGCACTGATGCCCACTACCATTAGACTGATGAGCTGTTGGAACAGCAGTGGTAAAGTTGCTGCCACCGGCTGCCAAAACATAAATTCCATTTGAATAAACTAGAATGGTTGAACCGAGAACACAAACACTGGATGCAGTATTTTACATTACATAATGCCAAGTTACTATTCATGTGAGCATACAGACATTATTAAAATTATGTCTTAATATTTTTGTTATAAAGAAATTATTTTGTGTATGAAAAAGTATTTCCATCACCTGGAATGAAAGAACACACATAAACCCATTTGACATAGTTGAACAATTTACCGTTGATTATTTAGAATGCGATTTTAATTTATAGACATATATTGGGAAATTTAGAGATAATGTATTGAACCACAGTTCGGGCTCGGAATCCCACTAAAATAGAATCAAATGCACACTGCTCTAATTGATTCTTAATGGCATGTGTTTAAGATGTCAATCGTGGCTTAGGCATTCGAATATTAATGAGTCTGACGTGATCAAGCTTGGCTACGACGATAAAGCCAACTTGATCTGCGGTGTTTCCAGAGTTGTGAAGTAATATGTGTGTGCCCGGCGCCACAGCTCTGCGGTGAGCTGATGAGATGTAGGGTCGTTCGGCCGACAGCCTAGGGGCTCTGGTAAACACTCCGTCATACACACGTTGCCGAGGTTGTCGGCCACCTCGCACGCCTTACTTGATTATCAATAAAAACAGTGGTGCTGGTTGTTAAGGTATTTATTACCCCGTTATGTACACTCAACTATACAGAAGACACGTGGCCTGAATGGCCCGGAACTACAAGCGACCACGTGGTCTTATCATGTGAAGCTCGAAATGCAACTTTGAATCCCGATAAATAATAATGTCGCTCTCCCCTCGGCGCTATGCAAGTTAAGTAAGGAAAGCGATGATGATAATCATTTATAATGTTATGGATACGACTGGATACTGTTCGTCAGATGATGTCCTAGCTAGGGCTTCTGCGGAGTGGGGAGAGTGTAACGTCCGAGCTCATCCAAGTCCTGGCGAATACTGGGCGGAAATGTGCGCCGGCTTCCGCCTCCTAGGCGCAGCCGACGCCATGCTGTGAGACGGTGAAACACAATATACACTGAAAGATGATTATGGGATGTAAAATGATATGAACTAAATTAACACAAGAAAACATAATTACCCTTACACAAATACATAATAAAAATGATAATACTTGTTCTAAATGTTTTCATTGCACCAGCCACAGCATTGCCAAATGTAGAATGTCACATGTCTCTGGCTGTGGCTGGGCAGATTGTCTCCGATGACAAAACAAATTATTAATTAATTACACACTGACACTATTAACAAATACACTGACGAAATAAACTGAATAAATAATAAACACTAATGCACTCGTGCCCACAAGCCTGTCGGTGTGGTGCGTCTGGTGTGGACATACTACGGCAGTCAGTGGGCAAAAGGACTCGTGAACGTGCGGTTCACGTCAAGACTTTGATTCATTAATAATATTGGTAAAATGTTTTGATTCATTAATAATATTGGTATAATATTACATGATTTCTCGTAACTGGAAAACCATTTGGTCGTTGTTTCGCATGACCACTGAGGCAGTAAACACTGATAATATTCGCTACATTCATTTGTATGTTGGTTGTAATTACTGAGGGTAATTAGGGTGAATGCTAATATATTTCAGTAATTGTGCCGTTTGCATTGCTAGATGTTGCACTGACTTGAATGTGTGCTCTGTGTATATGTTGGTCCTTTATTAATTATTATGTGAATTATGTTTCATGTATAAGGATGTTTTATATATGTTACACGCAATTGCCCTGATCCTTGTCACATGCCTCCAGCATTTTTTTCAGCTACTTGCATCAAGTACGGCATGCACGGGCTAGAGTTCTGCCTTCAGTGCGTCGGAATTCACCCATACACATCGACACCGGTGCTCCTAGGGGCTGCCATCGGCTACATAAATGACGTTAGCAACCCGGACAGATGACAAAGGAAACGAAGGTGGACGAAGACCTGCACACACCTAGCAGACAACGGTGGTGCACTCTAAAAGACGAATGGAGAAACAAAGATGGTGGATTTCTGAGGTGCGCTCAAGTAGACGCTATGAATGCAAGATGCCAGCCACCTGTAGTGTACTCTATCTAACGCCGATAAAAGCAAGATGGTGGAT
Organism: Clitarchus hookeri; assembly: GCA_002778355.1. Classification (NCBI taxonomy): domain Eukaryota; kingdom Metazoa; phylum Arthropoda; class Insecta; order Phasmatodea; family Phasmatidae; genus Clitarchus; species Clitarchus hookeri. The sequence continues at coordinate 948,176 of NQII01000090.1, forward strand.
TGTGACAAGATAGTTGTGGGTGATTGATGTGTGCTTCTGTAATTGATGTGTGTGTAATTGATGTGTGCATATTTCGCATATGCGTGTTTAGCTTTGTATGTGACTTTTTCTTTGTTTATGTGCTTATATGTGGCTGGTATATATAATTAAGTAATCTCCAAATGTGAGGTATGGTGCAGGAGCCTAGTTCGAGACTCTAACTATTAAACAATTATCATTCCCTTTAGGACATAGACAAAAATCTGGTAATTTTTCCCTGTGATAGGTGAATGATCCAGGACTGTATAATAGAGGTGAAACAATCACTATAAGGGAGGGTTCAAATAAATTATACCTTGTTTAGTTTATGAACTTGACGTTTATTTTGCAGACTTGACTGAAGAAATAAATAATAATTGCTTCACACTCAAATTAAACTTCATTTGGTCAAAACAATTATGATGTAAGTTTTTGTAGAACAATTCCTGCTGTGAGCATTCAAGCTACACTTATTCACATATACCACACTGCAGTTATCGCATTAGCAAGTCTTGTAAGCGATAGCGAATGGACAATAACTATCTTCATGTTGTCTGACATTGGATTTGTTAGTAAATATCTTGCCATAATACTTGCAGTCGCTTCCCGATGAACTACAAAAATTGCATTTGCACTTCTCGCTGTGCCTATACAGCATATCAAAGTGGGAAAACACCGCATCGCAGTAATGACAGTGGTAAATTTTGTATACAATGCTGTGCATTCAATGGCTACTTTCATGTCACCGCACATATACAGCTTTTACTAAAAGTTTTTCCATTTTAGTGAAATTGCTTTTGTGATGTATGTAGCGAATCTCCAGGGTCCATTGCTGTTGACGATGTAGTTAGTATTACAGATTGTAAGTATTTAACCAACAATTCCGTCTTCATATTTTAACAGCGTACGCGATCGCGGTAGTTGAATGTAGTCGTAAAGATCTGCTTTCCACCATGCTACACTACGAAGTGGCAACCATTTTTACATGATGATAACCTGTATACTATTCACACTTCCTGACAGTTTTCATTGCCTATCATGGGTTGCCTCAGTATATGACCGCTACTATGTGCTGCAAAAACATCATGATTGTTGGACTGTAATATGTTGCCTTATCAGTTCGACAGCTGAATAGCCAACAAAGTTGTCCGTTCGATCGCTCATCTTGTTTACAGTCATACATCTTTCAGTGTTGGAAGTGCCTTGTATTTGTTTTTTTTTTTTTTTGGTGCTACTCTCCCCCGATGTGTCTTGCGCCAGCTCCTGGAATGTGGTGTGTCTATAACGGTAGCAGTACCTTAAAAAATACTCTAGGCATGAGAGGCAGCAGAGAATCTCTTCGTCCTCTTGCAGATAGGTGGGTAGGTGTTTGCAGACGAATTGTAATTCATGTCTTTAATATACGTAAAGGAATTCTTTAGGCAGGTATGCAAGCTCGACATCTTTGCCGGGTGCTGCAAATTATTTTATCTTTCCATACCTCATGTTAGCCGATAAAATTTTCTGACAATTGGAACATCATGTTATAATTTTCACTACGTTCTCTGGACGGCAGAATGGACTTCTGGACGATGTGTGGAGGTACTAACTACTTATATATATATAAAAGTGAGTAGGGTGGGCAGAAGCGATAGACTCTATCAACACCATTTTATTCGGAGCGATATTTTGTAGTCTCATGCTAATATTTACATCTTGATATGTTGAAAGCATCTGCTATTAGGATTTTGCTTCTTACTGAATAAAGGTATTCGTTTCTTGAGAAATGTGAAAGGTGTGGTGTGGCTTGGTGTTTTAAGCTACACTGTGCTGCAGACAACTCTCGTCTACTCCTACGTTACACATGGTGTTGGAAGTGGGAACGGATCGTGCTAGTACGAAATTGGTTGCCACACACGCACACAAAGTACTGACATAGAACAATATGTGGTCCACTTGTGTTTTATGCAGTTTTCTTGTGTAGATATGCTTCTAGGGTGGCAAACATATATATGTTCTTCATCATCCATGGCTGCATGACATCGAACAATGTCTTAATGGCAGTGAGAGCCATACAGCCAAGTCCAGTGAACACATAGCATGCTATAATTGTGCACTCGTCAAGCCTTTGCCCAGCTGGATGGGTTAGAGATGGGTTGCATCATTGGCCTCCGAGAGGCAGGTTCGGCATATCGACACATTGCATGCAACTTAAAAAGTTCTGCTAACACTGTGTGTTGGTATTGGTCGCTTTGGGGACAGGAGAGTACACACACCTGACGAGAACTCTCAGATCGACCTCGCCAGACCACCTGCATGAAGAGGCATTTCGTCATGCGACAGGTTGTAAGCACTCCATGAGCATCGCTACATACCGACCAGAGACTTGCAGCAGCTGGGGATACGCCTGTGTTAACCGATACCATATATAAACTGCTAGCAGAATGAGATCTGTTGTCTCCCTGAACAAGTTGTACAAACAGCGTAGACATGATATCGCTGCCAGATTTTATGTAACTTGTTTTAGTTATCTTATGCACCTGATGTTTGTTTCTTGATGCGTTCGATACATGAATACATAGATATAACATAGAAGTTATAATTGTGTGTCATGATTTTTTTTCTGTGAAGGTGTTGGGCTCTCTAAACATTGAACCCGTGATACCATATTCTCAAGGTCGGTGCACTATGTCCATTACTACAAGGGTACATGTGTTATTTCCTATGAAATTTCAAGAGAATATGTAAAAAGTAGGTATTTTTCTCATTGTAAAGTTTACATGAATGTTTTGTCAAGGGGAAAGTAATTATGATAATTGTAAGTGATGAGATGCTTTCTTATTAGGTGTTGTACACCATACACAGAATGGCAAGATAATATTGTGGTCTGTGTTTCTGTTGTGTTGACATCGATAGCTATGTAATGCACTAGTAATCCCCAGGTCTTCTGTGTGTGTATGAAACAGCTTCACCAGTATTTTTCAGTTAAGGTAAACCTCTTCTCTTTATGTTTAGGGACGACTAAGAGACGAATATATACATAGTTGGCATGTGTGTGTTGTGATGCTCCCTTACTCGACATTACAATGTTCATTCATTTAATGTTAATTTGTTTCATAATGAGCTTACAGGTCTACAAATGGTGCATATTGAAAATAAGTACATGTTTACAAAATTAAAAATTTAATTCGTCTTGTAAATGGAAGTGCATGGTGACTCAGCTGGCCCACCCCCCTGGAGCCTGGCACACATCTATAGCTGTGTATTTAACATTCCTTCGAATTACCGAGACCTGCGCAGCACTTATGCCATCAGCCACCCAATGGCTGCCTTACAGATTCTCGAGATGTTAGTTGATCCCAAAATGTCGGACAGGGTGAACTCATTAAACTGCTAGCATTGTGGGTTGTGAATGTGCGCTGTAATCTGAATTTGACCGTTTCATTCCAGTCGGTTCGTAAGGAAATCGTTTGCTATTCTGCTGTACTAACCAGGTATGGTCTTATCTAGCAGTGTCTAACACGATGCAAAGCACCCGATGCTTGTGCAATACTCGTTGATTGGTAAGCGCTTGAAGCTACATTAATTTATATTTTATTAACCTAATTTCCAAAGGAAATAATGTCTTATGAGATCACTTTCCTGTCTGTATATATGTGTGTGAATGTATGGGTGTGACTGTGTGTGTGTCTGTGCGCATGTTTCCACCACTTCAATATTCGAATGCAACAAACTAATTCCACCAAACTCGGTACACATATAGAACTTAGTAAGGACACCTGACTTTTATAGTTTTTGATGAGGCCAGGTACTAACTTTCAAAATAGTGGCCATTTTAAAATTAGAGGTGATACGTCATATCACGGCAAACATTCGACCCATTTAAACCAAATTTTATATGCTGGAGAGCACCGAGTAAGCATTAAATTTTGAATTGAATATTTATGCTGGTCTGCCATTTTAAAAGATAGTGCCAAAAAAAAATATATATTTTACATTATATCTCAAAAACTATTACATCAATTCTTTCTAAATTCGGCACATAAGTAAAACTATTATAGGCCAAGTAAACATAAGTAGTTGGACTTAAAGTATTTATTTTCAAAATGGTGGCTACAAATATATTTGAGGTTTATTTGGTATATCGAACATACCATTTAACCAATTTATACCAAATTTTGTGTATCCATTACAAGAGTATCAATTACAAGAATCATATATACCAAACACATTAGCACTTTTGTTGGCCACTTGATAAGATTGTGCCATACGAACAAATTATATTTTTATGCCATATATCGGTAATCAATTAGCCGATTCCTACCAAATTTGATAAACAAGCAGTATGGACGCTCATGATGATTCGTGATACATTTTAAGTTTGTCATACATCTATTTTAAAAATGGTGACAATACATCCATTTTAGCTAAAAATGCTATTTGGACGAAACCATGTAATCTATTCCAACTTTTTATGCTGACAGTAGATATTATAACTATAAAAAATATTTACATGTAGCATTTTTTGTCCTCCATTTTGTAAGATAGTGTCACATGAATAAGTACAGTTTTTCTCTCATATCTCGGGAAGTAATTGTCAGATTATTATCAATATTGGCAAACAAATAGTACTGCATAAGGTGGTGTAAACTGGTATGTTTTATGTAGGTTAGGCACTTATTAGCCTACTTTCCGAAGATCAATTTCCAGTTTGCATGTCTGTGTATGTTGTGTGTGAGTCTGTGATGTGTGGCCTCCTTTTCAATTTTTGAATGTGTTAACCGAATTTCATCAAACTCGGTACACATATAGTAATAAGTAAGAACACCTGACAATTGAAGTTTTTGACCACTCCGGGAACCTACTTGTAAAATGGCGGCCATTGTGAAATTTAGGGCGTTTTTTAATATTTCGGAAACACTTAAACTGATTTTAACCAAATTTTGAGCACTGACAGAGAAAGTTGAAGGTATTAAATTCAGAGGTGAAAATGGTTATTGGCGAGATATTTTGGAAGACAGCACCATATGAAAAAATGCAGCTTTTAAGTTATATCTCGAAAACTACCCAACAAATTTTCGCCAAATTTGACATGTAGGTAATACTATAATTGGTCAGGTAAATGTAAGTAATTAAACTTCATTGGGCATTTATTTTTAAAATGGCGGCCATACAAATATTTTAGTTTTATTTTGTAAAACTACCATACCATTTGACCAATTTCAACAAAATTTTGTATTTTAAAATATTTATTACAAGCATCAAAACTGCAAAAAAGACGACTACTTTCGCCTGCCATGGATACAAATCTCGTTGCAGGCGAACGTCGTGTAGCGTCAGATAGCAGCTGGGGTCAACACGATCAACTTCGTGCTCCGCGTCTCGCGTCGCGTCGCTCCGCTGCCTTCTTCTTTCTTCGACTAGTCCAACAGTGACACATACTCTCTTTAATGTAACCAGCGTTTAGTAACAGTACTAAAACACTCGCACCACCGACATTTCCCAGTTTGGAGGGTAGTTGGCTGTCGAAGGTCAAGCTTCCAGCATTCACTTTAGCATGTGTGTGAATTGTTTCGTTTAAGTGTGAAGTGTTGTGAGTTCGTGTCACTGGGATTCCACCTGTTTCAAAGTCTTCATGCGGCATGCGCAATTTACTTGCTGTGATGCCAATTTCTAAATTCACACACAAACACATGAATAACCTGAACTCACAGTCACCAAATGCTCTGCGCTCAACAATAACAGTAGAGTCACTGGCTAGTGTTACTGGCCTTCAAAACACATATCTGATATCAAACCCTCGTATCAGATAAAACACAAAAATTGATAAATGAATAAAAGTATATTTCAACGAAAAATCTATTCTCCTGCCTAAACCCCATAGTCATCATACAAAATACTGTGACACGGGTTCAGACATGCAAGCTCCTCCCTTCGCCGTTATCACAACTAGCTAATCCATATACTTTGGTTAATATTTCGACTGTCACTTTCGTACTCTGGCACAACCGTACCCAGTCTCCCCTACTTAAATGCGTGTTTGGCATCAACGATGCACTCGGCGGCATCTGGTCGTCTGGCTGGCAGAATTCTTCCTGGACTAAAGTTGCTGGGAGCAGACCAATGCGAAATGCCCTACCTGGGGCTGCCCCATTGCACATTCCGATGCTTTGATGGTAGCGTGAACCTGTACCAGGGCGATGATTTGGTCAGCAGTGCAGGGTAGTTGACTCTGTGGCATCACGTGGAACATGACACAAGCCAATGCTCCAGGGCATTCAACTAGAAACTGCGATGGTTTGTAGGCAGTTGTAAAACGTGCGAATCGCCAGTGCTACATGCTGCCGGCATCGCATGTCTCGGTGTAGGTGTGCAGATATCCATCTTCTGAGATGAAACTGTATTCAGTGCTTACTTAGTTAGCATGGTGCTTGCATAAATCTTCGTTAGACAGATTATTGTCATTGTGACTACCACTGTGTCGCGACTAAATGAGTTCGTCGATTATCCCCACACACACAAACACACCCACACACACACACAATGTGTTTCTAAAAATCACCGAAACACTACGGGAGGTGATTCCTTATGTAAAATGAAATCGTAAATATAAAGGACACTTTGTACCTTAATACCATATTAAGGGAGGGATGAGCCCATGAAAATCAAATTTCAAAACTGTAATTTCATAAATATCGGAAACTTTATGACATTAAATGACAATACTCAGAACATTGTTTTTTGTCATCGAGACCCTCAACCTAAAGCAAACATTTGTTTATACCTTCCAAGGTAATGAAAATAACAGGAGTGGCCACCCTCTTATTGTACACTACTTTTGTACCATCGGGATATTGGAATGTTTTATGTTGGCCTATTAAGCAGTATAACTTAAGTAACAAAAATAATCCCCTTGTTACAAGTGCATAGGACCCGCCATTTTCGTTCCAAAAACAGATGAAGCTTCGGCCCATCATTACAGTCCCTAGTACGTAGGCCACACTATGTTCATGAGTCTATGGTTGGCTGCTGGGTCCACTGCACAAGCGATGGTAGAAGACATTTTAACATGTACTGTAAACAACATGTACCACACATTTATAAGATTTCAGAATGTAAGTAGTATGGTTAAACTAACAACAAAAGTTGGACCTTTGTCAATATGCTACACCCCACTGTTCTCGAAAAATGGATGTATAATGTTCCAAACAGATAATCTGTTATGCCTGCGACATAGGCAACACTCAGATAATTTGTTATGCCTGTGACATAGGCAACACTCACCACACATGAGGTGGTGCAGTGGTAGCACCAGAGGGACACTAGTGACCAGGACTTCGAAAGTAACATACGACACAATAATTGCAAGATCATAAAAACTGTTCCAAAGTCATACTACCAGCTGCAATACAGGCATCGCATATCTGAGATATCGACCGACGCAGATTTCTGAATACGCAGTTCATCGCTCGAATGTGGTCAGCAGCATCGATTATTCTCTTAATGGGATCCTGTTCTGATTCCACAGGTGTCACACACACAAGCGATTTAATGTATCCCGGCATGAAAAAATCCAGGGGCGTCAGATACGGTGATCTTGCATAATAGAGTGAAATCACTTGTTACCCACTTAGCCATTAGGCCTTCCGGGTCTCCTTTTTTTACTACTATATTTTATTATTTCGTTTTAATTTTCTCAAAATCTTTGATATTTATTTTCTTTACTTTGTTTTAAAAACTAATCACACTGTCAAGGCAACGCTTAAACTTTTACATTAAAAAATTCATATTTAAAATATTGACTACATAACACGTTAAAATACTTATATTGTTTTGATAAGCATCATATAATTATTAAAATTGTTCAGAAATAAAATAGTTTAAATGCTTGAGAATCTCCAACAGGAGGAGCGGTGACAATTAGCCTGGCATAGCCAGTTTACACGGGGAGCCACGGGGAGGCTGTCACCCAGACCTTGCTCCTCCTGTGTTTATGTTATACATTTGATCAACTTATTTTAATACATTTTAAAATATCAATTATTAAAATACTCTATTACAATGCTAAAACATTCACATATGATATCACCATTTAATATTGCAGTATACAAGACCAAGGTGCAATTACATTGATTACATATTATATATATTACCTTGATATATTTTATATTATACAATTCCATACAAAACTATATTAACAAAATAAACATATACGAATATATGTCAACTTGTCAATGTTGATCTACAATTCTTTCCATTCCTATTTATTTCCCACTCAAAACAAGGTTTTCACTGTTCCCTGGCAGCCTTGCCAGCATGCGTGGCGCTACCGGGGCCCTTGCCCAGTAAACTGGGCGCCCCCCTGGCCGCGCCTGCCAGGGCCATCAGCTACTAACCTTGTCCCCCCATTTAACATCCTAAGCTAGTCTCTTAAGTCATCATTCATAGTTTTAACTATAATATAAATGTTTTCTACAAATCTTTTAATTTCACTATAAATGTCTTCATCATATATATTGTGTTTCGTTAAAGGCCATTGCTCGTTCTTAGTTTGTAATGCACTTCTTAAATGTTTCCTTTCATTTTCAAACATATTACATGTATATAAAATGTGTTAACCATTTTGTTCTCCGTCCCCACACTCACATATATCTCCATCCAATGTATTTATCCTTTTGAGATAACTCTTAACTTGACCATATCCACTTATTATCATTTTCAAACTATTACTCAATGTTACTTTACTTTTGTACCATTCTTCTATATTCTTTATAAAATTTCTTGTTTCAATACTTCCTTCCGATTGTTCCCATTCTCTTTTCCAGTTTTTGATGGCTATTTAATATATTTTCTGTTTAATTTCCTTGATACTTAGGACTTCTCCGTCATCCAGTCTATTGATCCATCTTTTGTTGTCTTGTGTAAATCCTTTATATTCTATTCCATCTAAGTCAATCTGATATTCCGTATATTTTAATTTATAGATGATATTCTTATTATGTATTTCGTAATCGATTGGTAATAACTTGTTTAGTATTACAACTGTTGCAAAAGATGTGGTTGAAGTCATTTCATATAGTTTTATTAGTATATTTCTCTGTAATGCTCTGAGTTTAGTAACTAGTTGTATGTTATTGATTCTTGTGTCCAAAACTATTGATCCATATGAAATTACACTTAAAAATATTGTTTTGTATAGTACATTTCTGATTTGAGTACTGTACTTTGCGTATTACCATATTTTATATTTTAGCTGGTTACATAGAGTTTTGAGCCTTTGGTTAAGGAAATTTACGTGTGGTATGAATGTTAACCTGTTGTCCATTATAATTCCTAAATATGCTGTCTGTTTTACTATTTTTATATTTTGATTGTTATATTTTATTGCAGGTGGTCTTAGATCCATGTTTTCTTTTCCATCAGGCCATGACACAGGACCTCCGAGGCCAATCCAGTGACCACGAAACTGTGTATTTAAGTACTCGCCCACAATTATTGCGAAGTGTGCCGGCGCACCGTCATTTTGTAGCAATATACGTCGGTGAATGTCAAGTGGGACATCTTCCAGCAATTCCAGTAATGTTTCCTGCAGAAATGCCACGTAAGTGTCTCCGGTCAGCTGTTGTGGTAGGAAGTGTAGTCAAAGTAGCACATCGCCTACTAAACCACACCTAGCATTCACAGAAAATTGAACCTGGTAAACAAACATGTGAGTGGCATGCGGATTGCCACCGGGACACACATGCATGTTATGTACATTGTACATTCCATCACGCCTGAAAAGCGCTTCATCTGTGTACAGGATACGTGATGCAAACCCAGGAATACTGTTACACTGTTCCGGATACCATAGCGCGAATTGGGTACGATGGTGATAGTCGTCTGCATGTAATGCTTGTACATTCTGGTAGTTAAATTGGTGTAGCGGTTGTTCATTCCACACCCTCCACACACTGCTGTTGTCGCTGGCCAGTTCACGTGCCACCTCACGTGTGCTTGTCGACGGCAGCTCCTCAACATGTGCCAGAACCTCCTCCTCAAACCTTACCGTGCACCGTGTGCGCGGATGGACCGAATCTGGTTTCCGTACCTGTGGCACTTACCCAGTGGTTTATGGGTACTTGTCAGACAACATAGTAATTCTTTATTTGTACCACATACTGTTAAAAATTTAGACATCAGATGAATTGTCATTTCCCGCAAATAAGACACGTTTAGATGGCTTAGTTTACGTGTAAGCGCATGTTAAAGTCGTATGTTACTGTTTCGTGTTCATACTAACAGTACAAACTATCGTAATAACAGCAGCGGCATAAACTACAGTGTAAGCAAAAGCACTGAGCTACATCAGGAAACCTCTGTAACCACATTGAGAACATTTGTTGTATTTGTAAACTGTCTATGTTTTACACATTTTATCCTATCAACAATGTTTACAAACTACACATACTTTCTCCTAAGTAATCACATAGGTTTTCTGAAGTATCTCAGTGATTTTACTTTCACTGTTCATCATTTTTTTGCTGTGTTTAGATTTTGTACGATATGGTAACAAAGAGACTTTGACATGCGCTTACCCGTCAACTATGGCAACCATGAAATCTAATAATTATTTACTTCCAGGAAACGACAATTCGTTTACTGTGTAAATGTTGAGCAGTGTATGGTAAAAATAAAACACGTATTGCTAATTATGTTCTGTCCAGCACCCTTCAAGGGTGCGTACAACATTAAACACATCCATTACAACACACAATATCATATCCTTACCTGCAAGGTTCCCTTTTCCCGCAGTCGTCTCGTAATTGACTCAAATGTGGTGTGGTACATGCCTGCCTGGATATAGTTCCGTGTACAGACGCTTGACCACTCGTCCATTACTTTCACATCGCCCATCCACTAACATCATGTCCGTAAATTCTTTCCATGTGTATCACTCCATGACCAAACGTATAACAGTATGAAGCGTAATAACGCACATACGAAGTACACAGGTGACTGCATGCCGTATGGACAGCTAGCGATATCTGTTCAGTAGAAGTGTATCGTCAGGCAAATGTCACTCTGGAGCTACCTCTGTACCGCTTTATGTATCGTCAGTGTTGCCTTTGTCGTAGACATAACATATTATCTGTTTGGAACATTAAACATCCATTCCCAAGAACCATGGGGTGTAGCTTATTGACACAGGTCAACATTTGTTGTTAAATTAAACATACTTCTTACATACTGAAAGCTTATAAATGTGTGGTACATGTTGTTTATAGTACATGTTAAAATGTCTTCCATCATGGCTTGTGCAGTGATCCCAGCAGCCAACAATAGACTCATGTAAATAGTGTGGCCTACGTACCAGGGACTGTAACACTGGGCCGAATCTTCATCTATGTTTGGAACGAAAATGGTGGGTCCTACGCACTTGCAACAAGAGGACCATTTTTGTTACTTAAGTGATACTGCTCAATATGCTAGCATAAAAAGTTCCAATATTCCGACGGTACAAAAGTAGTGTACAATAAGAGGGTGGCCATCCCTGTTATTTTTATTACCTTGGAAGGTAAAAACAAATGTTTGCTGTAGGTTGAGGATCCCGATAACAGAAAACAATGTTCGGAATATTGTCATTTAATGTCACTAAGTTTCCGATATTTTGGGAAATTAGTTTTCAAGTTGGATTTTCATGGGCTCATTCCTCCCTTAATATGATATTAAGGTAAAAAGGGTCCTCTATATTTTGTCAGTGATTTTTAGAAACATGTTGTATACACACACATGTATACACATATGTATGTATAGATAAGGTGTGTGTCACCAAAACAAAACAGATTCTCTAACATTTCGAACCGATATGGGTGATTTCATGTCTAGTCGTAGGCATCCGATTACCAGTTCAAATATGAGTCACACCATTTGCAGAGCAGCTGCACATTTCTATATGTACATGTCCAGTCAAGTTCTGACCTGTCACATACATGTTGCTGCAGTTCGTCGTAATGTTTCGTCAGCTTGTGCAGCAAAGAACAGTCCTACTCGTACTGCATATCGATGTTTTCGAATTCGTTTTTGCACTTGTCTCTCAGCCATTTTTCGCCTCGGGCCCCGCCATGTAAATAGGTCCTTGCGGGTTCTGCATCAGTAAGGCACAGAGCACATTTTCTACATGATGGTGTGGAATATTGCCTTTGCCCCACTCCAGTACATATTAATACTTGGTCAGCCAGTCATTCGTCATCTTTCGTTAATTGTCCAACAGTTTCCATGAGTAAGGTGGGTGGGGGAGGAAGGTGTGCATGCATATTTTGCCATCATTATAGGACATTGCGATCTCCATGAGCACGAAGCCATTCTGGCTCTGGGAGCCTTGCAGATTACAGTACATCACGTTGCTGTCCATGCTCGAAGACACATTACCATATATTGTGCATAGCCGATTGTATTAATATCCTGTGCAGCATTCACGAAAGTATACTCAAGACTTTGTCTCGACAATCGTGTGATGCGAGTCGGTCGTGAAGTATTAGGTAGAAATCGTACATAGGTGGATAGATATTTACACGTGTAGTAAATTAGATGCTGCAATCGATCACGATCGAACTGTTGTGCTCGTGCTGTTTACTCACAGCGAACACCATTAGCAGGACCAAACACTTGAAGGTATCAGGGCTCAGTATCGGGGAATTAGGGCACCCAGAATAAGCATATTGGAATTGAATATACAATTGATTTTCTAGAAGGTACTGACAATTTTCAAAGTTCATTTTTATGCCCATTTATAGATATATTTCACTATTAAAATATTTTTTCACATATTCTACTTGACATATGTCGAACTGCAAACAGCTCACTCATAAATTGTGCTGTCTTTCAGTCTTTAGCTCAATGATGACGTACCTCAGGTTTGTCTGTGGGAAAGCTGGACTTCACTATCTAGTTGAAATGTTGGCTTTCTGGCAATCTGGTTTATGTCTTGATACTCCATGACGTGAAACCCACATCGTTGTTTCTGCCATGTTCCACATTCTTAAAAATGTTGATACATTCATAGTACTGAGCTGAACATGAGGCAGCATCCATTCGATAGACTGAAGCTTCAGTTCCACTTGCTTCGGGTTTTCTCCCATACCAACGATGCCATCTTTGTGCATATTGGCTAGGAGCAGTGCCATTTCCTACTTCGAATTGATGATAATGTTCCTGTAGTCTTAAGCAACATCGCTAGAGGAATGTAGACCTCGACTTTCCCTCTGGGGTATATAAGAAGATTGTTGTCATTTTGTGACAAATCACAAATAACTACATGCACAGAACAAGTTTCGAACACTATTTATTTTGACAAAATACGAAACAATTCTGAATGGCTAAACCCATGAAAAGACTAGTAAAAAATATCACAGCAGTAGATAATTATAGATCAATATGGATAATAAATTATTAACACAATTAATACAATTCAATAAAACACACCATTAATCTTGGAGCACCAAAGTAAAAAAAATTACATTATATAAAATTCTTCTCGGCTCCATGACAACAAACAATTAAACTATAGTGATACAAACTTTACTGTACTAAACAACAAAATTTTAACATTTATATTCTTTCTTGACTTAGTATATTTAGTACCCATTTAACTTTAAAACTGACAGAAGGGAGGGCAGCAAAGAATTGCCCATCAAAGCCTACTTTTCCTTAAAAATTATATTTAAAAATATAAAACAATTACAGTGGGGGGCAGTTGGATGGGACCCGTCACAGCTCCCACCAGTAAAAATTACAATAATGGACAACTAACACTTATAAAATGTTTACGCCCTAACGATGAAGTCGTGAAAACAGAGCTACACCAACCATTTATTAAACTTCGGCGGTGAACAAAGACGAATACAACACGTTAAAAAAGGACACAAAGAGAGCGACACCATATTTAAGCCGAAACGTAATTTGGAAGAGCATCCAAAACCAAAATTTTGAAAAGGACTACTACTACTGCTCACCCAAGGAACAACTCAATTATGCCACACAAATTACCAAAATATTAAAAAACTCTACCACTCACTTTAACTTTTTCTACTACACATCATTTTAAGTGCCCCATCGCTCTGTAGTGTGACAGGGAAAATCGTCAGCTCAACAACATGATAACGGAGTTGACCTCTGCTGGGCGAGGTGAAGAGCGGCTAAGCCATCAGGTGCAAACAGAGATCTAGCAGGCGTAATGTAGCGGCGAAACGTAGCAGACGTCAGAAGGGCATAAAGCAGGCAGAGCGGGGCAGTGCAAGGCCTTAAATAAACTACCACGGCCAATCAAAATATTATTTATGCACGAAGGGGAAAAAAGAAGACAGGGAGGGAGAACAGGGTGGAAACAGGAGGGGAGTCGACTCGAGCAAAGAGTACACCATCACGCAGAGATATATGGCAGTAAATAAACATAACTCAATGGTGCTCATGTCACAATATTCAACCCCCCAGCTTACCATCTACCGTAGAGAGCTCATTTGGTGTGAGCGAGAGGTAGTATTGTATCGCAGTCATTATGCCAACATCTCTTGCCTGGTCTTCCTCGACAACATTGAGCAAATATGTGATGCGATCGATAAGTTGGAGAATACCATTGCTCGTTATTTTCGTCGATGCTGGGTTGGATTTATCTTCTTTTATCAATGTTCCCCTGAATCGCAGGAATGAATTACAAGGAAGAATGCAAATATTTTGTTGATAAACTGCTCTCCGAACCTATGATGGTAATAAGTATGGCCCGATCAGGAATGGCTGGCATGCATGAAGATCCACTTTCGCGGTATTGTATTCAGAAACGACCAGCTAGTCGACATTTATGTAGTCTTCCATGGCGATCTACATAGTAACTAAGACTGCGAAGGAAAATCTCGTTTGCATGAGTTCACACCTTTGTGACCTGCAGTTAGCTCGTTTGATTTGGTTCTCTGTTTTATTGCTTTTGGTAGTCGTAAATCTTATTACCATCTTCTCAAATGCAGGCATAGGGCTATTTCATTTCGAAAGTTCACCAATTCTCTGTGCAGATCGACGATTGTGACGACCACCTCGTGTGCTCTCTTCGCGACAACAGGAATGTAAATGATGCTTTGTGGTGCCATCACAATTTTAAAACCTGGGGTGACCATTAGCGAAAACTCATGCTGCATACTGCCGGTCTACCATTGAGATATGCTCCGCTCGCAAAATTGCAGTTTATTTGTATCACATTAAAAGGCAAGATGTTTAAGGGTTGCGACGAAAAATGGGTTTTGTCACCTTTTTATATGTATGGCTCGAACCCCAGCATTGTTCTAATGAAATCCAGTTGCATAAAGACGATATCTTCCCTGCATCTGGTGATACTTTTCAGGGTATTGGGATTTCCACGTAGTTCGAAGTATGTGTCGGAAAACAGCAAATCTTCATTGTAACCATGCAATCTCGTCTAGTTTGTAGGAACCAAATGGCAATGTTAGCTAATGGGAGACATTACCACTTTCCAAGAAGTACATCTTACAGTTTTTTCATCGATGTTCTGTATTGCAATGTAGGATTGAAAGTTAACAAGGCCTATGCACCATCCCCCTCCGGTAGATTGGAGGGAAATATTCCGCACACAGCTAAGTGCTGCGATCCAGCAAGGTATTTCAACATGACAGATGGTTTCTTGTCGATGTATAGCCAATTTATTCAACTAATAGTACAAACGAACAAGGAAGCAAAGACACTAGTGTCTTCAGTTCTACATGTCCAGTATCTGCTTCATCTCGAAATTGTAAGGCTGCTTGGAATTTTTCAGGTTTTGTCGCAGTTTGGGGTGTTGTATGCAAATTCCCAAAACTGCCATATTAATCTGCATGTATTCCACATTTCACAGTGAATACCGGGCCCGGCTGTCGTGTCCAGGTTAATTACATCACATTCGTCACATTTGGGTTTAGGGGCCAAAACATCTCGCATGAACACTCTACAAAAATTAGATATCTTCCTGCTGTGTCACTTTTGCACACTTTTGCCTCCTATTGGGTAAGGTAGAGGCATTGGTTGTTTTTTACCTAATAAAATAGCTTCCATATTTATATTGTGCCTTTGAGTCACAGACAACTGCTTCCATTCATTCGATACTGTGTTATTGGCTCGGACGATAACACTCATGGGCTCCGATTAGGGGACCCAGGGCCCTGAGTGCAGGCAAATAAATCGGAACAATCTGGCCATGGATGTTTTCTTGGCCGTGCATGCTTTTCTTCCCTTTGTCACCTGCACCTTCCACTTGCTCTTTGCATCTATCCACATCTTCACATTTGCTTTCATAATGTTAGAAATGCCCCACACAGTCATTTAATCTCCAAGTCCTGCATCCAGTGGCATTTATTGTCGGTCCTCGTGCATGTATCTCGTCTGTCTGGTGCCAAGCTTTAAGATCCTTGTTCAGGGAGTAAGCAATGTCATGTTCCTTGTACGCCTCATCCAGGGCATTGTTATATGTATCGCCGCATGGCAGCCCTTTAGTAAGCTTGGTTCCTGTCCTGCATTACTTGTACCCGGGAAAGTGCAGCTCGAACAGTAGATTGTTGTTCAGTGTATCGATGATCCCGATTCCAGCTAGGGTTTCACCTCTTGTAGACATTGCAGTGAACTGTCAAACGAACCTATAAATTGGCTTCCTTTATTAATTATTATTTTGGTATCATTCTAGACCTAGAACAGTAGGATTGTACCACAAAATGAAATATTATTTTTCAATGCAAAATCTGCCAACGACAGTTAACCTGGAGTGATAATTTGAAAAGATATACTACTGCCAAGAAAATGTGCATGCCATCAGAAAGCATGCTTATACTACCTACTCCTCAGTCAAATATAAAACATTCAGAAGAAAATAGCTCACAGATCGTCAAGCAGAGTGTTCATATTATTGCACAAGTAAGCAAGGAAGATACTGAACTTTCACATGACTCTCGACATAGTGAGCGGTTGCCTGGTACTGTGAGGTGTATTATCGAGGGAACATAAAATTGCAGTAAGATGTTCATTCTGTTCAGTTTACTCGAGGAACTGAATATCCTTATGTTGGAGAATGTGTACCTGTGCTCTAAATCACTCCAGCAGCCGAGATACCAGCGCCTGGCACATTAACTGCAGGTTGTGGATGGCATCGGTTATTTCGCATGTAGTGATAAAAAAGCCATCGTCCCACCTAGTGAAGCATTGCCAAACTATATGTTTGTTTTCGATGACATAGCATGCAAGAAGTAGATGTGCATCCAGGAGTAGTTTAGCATGAAAAGGCATGCGAATGTGCACTGCATGTACCTCAGCCAGACTTATTCACACACAACCAAGCCACTGCTTTGTGACAATGCGAATGTGTTGGTGTTATTTCGCATGGGTGATACGAATTTGCAGTTCGCGTATGACGACCATGTCAATATGGACATGATATTATCGGAATTCAAGAGCCTGTGTTCTTTGTGCTGGAAATACATGTATGGATTTTTGGTGATTGTAAAAGACTGGCGTCTATATGATGGTAGGTAAAGACATGGTTTCGATCAATTCATCGTAGACTGTCGAGCATGAGTAACAGCATATCGAATTTCGGGCAGACCTGCATCTTGACAAAGATGAAGATGGAGGTTGTATCATACCACGAAATGATGGAATTTCGATGCTGATAAAAGAATAATTCTAAATGTTGGCTAACCAAACGATCCGAGAAAGCTACTACCAAACATTTCAGCCTCGAAACTGGTCATGGCATCATCTCGGAATTACACATCGTGTTGTCCGAAAAGAAAAATTCTTTCGCACTTGCTTTCTGATCTCGGGCTGAAGTTGTATTGTATGAAGATGGAGATTTTTCGCGATTTGATGGCCATGGATGGCAATGATATTGCAATTCAAGTTACCAATAGATTGAATGTGTAATTGGCACATAAATGAAGAGAATCTGAAAGGATTGAATGATTTAATACAGAATACGTTCACTACCTCGATTTCCCGTCGCACCACAAAAACAGATGTTCAATAACACAGCAGGGACATATTAGATGCTTGCAGCAAACACTTGGCAGAGATAGAAAATAGTTTGTAGGACACTTAGAATTAAACATAAAAGGGAGCTAAAGTAACCATTTTTATTTAGTGCCATGCCGACATTGCTAGCGATCTGCATCGATTGATACAGTCGGTTCGCTCGGAATTTTTGATCGCCAAAAGAGCCAGAATTTCGCGCGACCTAATAAATGAAGAAATCTTTAAGTTCATTACTCATTGTCTCGATTTACTCACAGAGAGCAAGGGCCGCGGCGGCTGAGTGGTTAGCCTACTCGCATCATACCAAGGCAAACTGGGTTCAATCCCTGGCCTGGTCACTCCCGACTTTCGTATGTGGGAATTGTGACAGACGATGATGCTGGCCGGTGGGTTTTCTCGGGGATCTCCCATTTACCCCACCCTTTTATTCCAGTGCTGCTCCATACTCACCTAATTCATCCGCATCGGCTCTCAAAACCTCGCTCTTAATAGCTGCCCAAATCTCTTCACTCACTCAGGGAGAGTGATGGAGCACCTGTAGTTGTGAAGATTCGAATCGGCGATACTGAACACCTTACCAAAAAAATGAGAACATGATGACGTACAAATGGATCGGGACGATGAAAAATATGCGGATTTTCTACACAAGAAGAAGGAACGGAAGAGTCCTCAAATACAGTGCTATGGCTTGTAAGTACCTATAATCGTACGCATCTCATAATAATAATATAACATATAATGTATACAGGTACGAAGAAAAATAATTTCCTCTTTGCTGATTAAATATATTTTCTTCCATGTAGAATAGTCCAAGTAGGCAATTTCAAGACACATGGAACCCCAGACATTACGAACTTCTATTTCTCAAGGAGCCTAAGGATTATATTGATGATGCCCTGATGGAATACAAGATGTTGCTTGAACTCGTGCATGCACTACACCAAGCTAATGATCCCGAGATATGTGCTTATAATGAAACAGATAATAAAAACATCGATATTCTCACAGACCTCTTCAGTGACCTAAATACGAAAAGTGGCCAAGGTCTGAAGAAGACAGATGGTGACAAGAACGTTGACTACACATCTTGGGACGACCCAAACACACTGGTGGAGAGAGGCTATGACTACTGGTCAATTCGCAAAATATTGGAAATTACTCGCACACAAATGATATTACAATGGAGAGCAAAAAAACGGGTATAGGAGTGCGTATGCAAATAACAGAGGTATGGAACCAATCAGAGTAACACGATGAGGTCGGCAGCGCCTATATAAGACAACAAGCATATGGCAAAGTTGCTAGAACGGTTACTGCTGCTACAATGGCAGGTTATCAAGAATTAAGTGAGTTTGAACATGGTGTTATAGTCGGCGCACCGGAGATGGGATATAGCATCTTCGAGGTAGCGATAAAATTTGGATTTCCGCGTATAAACCATTTCACGAGTGTACCATGATTATCGAGAATCCGGTAAACCATAAATTCTTCGACATCGCTGAGCCCAGAAAAANTAAACCATTTCACGAGTGTACCATGATTATCGAGAATCCGGTAAACCATAAATTCTTCGACATCGCTGAGCCCAGAAAAATATCGTGAACGAACGGGACAAACGACGACTGACGAGAGTCATTAAATGTAACAGACGTGCAACCCTTTCTCAAATTGGCGCAGATTTCAATTCTCTGTCATCAACAGGTGCCAGCATGTGAACTATTCAACGGACCATCATTGATATGGGCTTTCGGAGCCGAAGGCCCACTCGTGTATCATTGTTGACTGCACGACACAAAGCTTTACACCTCGCCTGGGTCCACCAACACCACCATTGGATTGTTGATGACTGGAAACATGTTGACTGGTCTGACGAGTCTCGTTTCCAATTGTATCGGGCGGATGGACGTGTATGGGTATGGAGACATCCTCATGAATCCATGGACCCTACATGTCAACAGGGGACTGTTCAAGTTGGTGGAGGCTCTGTCATGGTATCGGGCGTGTGCATTTGGCGTGAAATGGGACCCCTGATACGTCTAGATACGACTCTGACAGGTAACAGATACGTAAGCATCCTGTCCGATCATCTGTACCCAATCATGTCCATTGTGCATTCCGACGGACGTGGACAATTCCAGCAGGACAATGCGACACCCCACTCGTCGAGAGTTGCTACCGATTGGCTCCAGGAACACTATTCTGACTTTAGACACTTCCATTGGCCACCTAAATCACCAGACATGAACATCATTGAGCATATATGGGATGCCTTGCAACGTGCTGTTCAGAAGAGATCTCCACCGCCTTGCACTCCTATGGATTTGTGGACTGCCCTGCAGGATTCATGGTGTTCAATGCCTCCTGCATACCTTCAGACATAAGTCGAGTCCATGCCACGTCATCTTGCTACACGATATTAGGCAGGTGTACCAGTTTTTTTTGGCTCTTCAGTGTATATCTACCGTAGAACTGATGGAGGGAGGCTCCAAAAGATGAGTCGGTTCGGAATCGCCTATGAACTGCATACTTCTGCCAGACGCAACAACCAATGCTGCAATATCATAATTTGTGGTATAAACCACCTGTTTCAAGCCGACCTCGCCGAGATTTTACAGAATGCTCGAATCACCAAGGACTAAATTTGTTAACAGTCATCGATGTATATAGTAAATTTGCTTTGACCAGGCCAGCAAGTCGAAGAATACATGCGATGTCACCGATGATTTGGAGGACGTATTGCGCGAAGGACACATTCTCTATTCTGTAAACCAACCAAGGCAAGAAATTCTACAATTTGAAGTTCAAGGCTCTTATAAAACATAACATATATAATTATTCCGCGTACAGCAATCTCAAAGCATCTATCATCGAAATGTTCAATAGGACTCTGAAGGACAGGAAGTAGAGGCATTTTGTTGCGAATGACAGCTATATATGGCTGAAGCTATTGCAGAAACTCGTTCACGAGTACAATTCTACTATTCATTCTGTCACTTGCATGAAGCCCTATGATGTCAAGGATAACTCCCTGCTTCGGACCATGTATGCTTTCTGAAGAGGAGGGACCCACGCAATCCTAAAGCCAAGATCAGCGATGTGGTGCACATCTCCAAACAGGAAAGCACCTTTGTGAAAGGGTTCATAGGAAATTGGTGACCCAAACTGTTTTGTGTGCGACATATATGTAACCACGCTCCGAGCACCTACTATCTAGAAGATCTGAACAACATACCCATCCATGGCGGTTTCTACGCCGAGGGATCCAGCTAACGAAGTTTCCAGATGTGTATTTGGTCGAGAAGGTGCTGAAACGATGTAATGGAAGTGTGTATGTTAATTAGAAATAAGGTGGTAGGAGGGGGTAATCCCTGCCCGCTACAATTCCTGTTGTGTCGCTGAGGCGGACATCGAAAGTTTAACTAGCAGTGAATGATATACTCTACGTGTATATAAAAATGTAGGGACATTCATTCAAGGGCTTATGTGTTTCCTTGTGTCATTGTAAATAGATTATATACATTTAAAATTAATATCAATTAAATATCGCATGTTTTCTTTATTTCAAAATGAGATAGAGTTGGAAAAATTAATTGAAATATTATCAGTAACATAGTATATATTTATGATACATATATTCCATATTTGAAGGGTGACTTGTCGCCAGCAGTTTTGGAAATGTACGATATGGGAGCTCTCTGGTGGTAGATGCTGATAAAGAAATAACTACCACTCTCTAGTGTCTAATACTGGGAAAAATATGTATTAATGATGCAATTTAGTTGCCAAAGGGCAGATACAATTGGTTAGTATGGGAGAAGAAATATTTTGTTATGTAAGGCCAATAATTAATTCTAGGAGTGAGAGGGGAATGGGGGAGGGTTTCATGGTCGTTGAATGAGAGGTTGGAATGTTAGAGGGGGAGGTTTCATTGCTGTGTGATTAGATGAGTGCTTGTCATAGGATATACCTATTAAATCTAATTTGGTGGTCCAGTCATTGGGTAACATAACTGTTATGACATCACGATCGTATTCTCTTCGAAATTACGAGTCTGGTGAAATAGAAAACAGTGTAATTATATATTTTATTAATTTTAATTATAGAGTATATAAAATGTATCTATACTAATATTATAAATGCGAAAGTGTGTTTGTTTGTTGGTTTGTCCTTCTTTCACGTCGCAACGGAGCAACGGATCGATGAGAATTTTTGCACAGAGATAGTCGGAGGGCCAAGAAGTCACATAGGCTACTTTTTATTCCGAGAAAATATATCATTCCCTCGGGGAAATTCTTATTGGGAAATGAAAAAGTACACAAACGGAATAACAATACAACGTCAACAATTCAACGTCGCAACCGAGCAACAGATCGACGTAATTTCTTGCACAGAAATAGTTTGAGGGCTGAAAGATGATATTGGCTACTTTTTATAGCGAGAAAATATCTCCTAAAAATTTATCCAATATGTAATTTCCTTTAATCATTCTATGTTAAACGACATACCAATTGTAGTTTTAAAAATTGACAATAGATGGCGTTCAAATGTTTTCACTTGACTGCATTTGATTTTGGTTTCCTTTGATTCACTTTTCGTTTTAGTTTTGTTGTTTAGGAATGTTCGAATATTGTTAAATTTATTAGACTGGTTTGATCTTTGGTACTGATTTGCACTTTGAATTGGATTTTTTGGTTTGATATTTGTTTTTGTTTACTTTTTCGACTGTTTTTTTTTGTTGTTTATTTTTTCATAGTCTGTTAAATAAATAATGCCTTGCAAACGAAAATCACGTCTTTCAAGAGCATCGTCTCAAGCACAAGCGAAAATATTTGCTCGATCGCAAGAGTCTACAGAAGGTGCCAAACTGAGAAGACAGGAGCAAGCACAGCGACAAGTTGCTTTGAGAGCCGCTGAATCGCCTGCTCAGATTCAGGATTTGCTCAAAGAACAGGCCGCACGCCAAGCATATTAGAGACTCCTGCCGATACTCAACTCCGTCGAGAAGAACAGGCAGAGCGTCAAGCCACCTTGAGAGCCTCAGAAATGTGTGAACAAACGCAGCTGCATTTAGATGAACAGGCTGAGCGCCAAGCCCTATTAAGAGCCTCCGAAACGCCTGTTCAGGCCCAACTACGACTGAAGGGAATCCAAAACACCTGAACAGTCACAGGCGAGAAGAATCGCAAACGCGGAACTCCAAGCGGAACGTTGACGAGCTTTTCAAAGAAACGCTTGGTCTGTATTTAATGACGGGGCATTTCATTACGATCCCTTAATTGATTATAAGAATAACAGGCTTATTGTTATCGGACTCATGGACAAGTCATGCCGGTTTTGTAGCGCTTTGAAATGGAAAGATGAAACCGCAGGGATGTGCTGTTGCAGCGGGCAAGTTCCCCTTCCTTTTCTTAGTGAGTCAGAAGAGCCTCTGAAAACTCTCTTTTTGTATGATGTGATGAATCACGGAGCTTTTTAAATAGGATCAGAAAGTGCAACTCATGTTTCCAAATGGCATCTTTTGGAGTTGACAGAGAGATAATAATGCCCGGATTTTCGCCAACGTTTACTGTTCAAGGGCAAGTTTATCATAGAATAGGTGCGCTTCTTCCAGCTGTCAATGAAAAGCATAAATTCTTGCAGGTATATTTCATTTGTAACGAAGAAATTGAAACAAACCGCCGCTGCCAATTTTTTCAAGGAGTCGAAAGAGACACGGTCTTGAATGAACACAATATCTTGATAAACACATTTAAAACCGCTTTAGAGAACCTGCCTCAAGAGGATTTTAAGGTAGTCATCCATGCTGGTCAAACTCCGCGTGGAGAGAATGAGAGGCGCTACAATGCACCTTTAATTAATGGAATCGCTGCAGTGGTGAGTGGCGACCAGTTCTCATCACGACACATTGTCCTGCGAGCACTTGACAATACGTTGACACGGGTAGCCGACACTCATAAGCTTTATGATGCCCTGCAATATCCGTTGATTTATAGCAAGGGACAAGAGGGATATCATTTTGAAATTCCACTCATTAATCCTATAACAAGACAGCCTGTTCCGAACAAAAAAGTTTCGTGTATGAATTTTTATGTGTATCACATGATGTTGAGAGAGAATTATTTCAGCCTCTTTGCACGGTGCAGACAACTTTTTCATCAATTTCTGGTCGACGTGTGTGTCAAAGTAGAAAGCGAACGCCTCCACTACATCTCTTTAAATAAAAAAAAGCTGCGAGTTGAGAATTACATAAATCTGCAAGATGCTATTAATAGCAATGCAAATGTAAACCCCAGTAATTTGGGTAAAATGGCAATTCTTCCGTCTTCATTCGTCAACAGCCCCCGCTACCTGCACGAATACACCCAAGGTGCATTCGCCAATGTACGTAATTACAGCAGACCCGATATTTTTGTCACTTTCACTTGCAATCCCTGATGGAAGGAAATTACGGAGGAGCTAATGCCCGGACAAAAAGCTACTGACAGACACGATTTAGTTGCCAGAGTCTTTCTTTTAAAAGTACAAAATATAATGATTGTTATTACCAAAGGCAAAATATTCGGAGATGTACAGAAGCTACATGTATTCCATTGAGTGGCGAAAACGAGATTGGCACATGTGCACATCCTAATATGGCTCAACAAGAAGCTGCGCCCCAACAAAATAGACGACATAATAAGCACTGAGATTCCGGATCCAACACGAGATAAAGATTTGTACGACATCATAGTCCGAAACATGGTTCACGGTCCATNTTTTTGTCACTTTCACTTGCAATCCCTGATGGAAGGAAATTACGGAGGAGCTAATGCCCGGACAAAAAGCTACTGCCAGACACGATTTAGTTGCCAGAGTCTTTCTTTTAAAAGTACAAAATATAATGATTGTTATTACCAAAGGCAAAATATTCGGAGATGTACAGAAGCTACATGTATTCCATTGAGTGGCGAAAACGAGATTTGCACACGTGCACATCCTAATATGGCTCAACAAGAAGCTGCGCCCCAACAAAATAGACGACATAATCAGCACTGAGATTCCGGATCCAACACGAGATAAAGATTTGTACGACATCATAGTCCGAAACATGGTTCACGGTCCATNAGCACTGAGATTCCGGATCCAACACGAGATAAAGATTTGTACGACATCATAGTCCGAAACATGGTTCACGGTCCATGTGGCGTGCATAACCTAGCATCGCCTTGCATAAAAGGTGGGAAATGTACAAAAAAATACCCACGGACGCTACTAAAAGAAACAGTGCACAATGACAAAGGCTCCCGTTATACAGACGCAGAGCACCAGCAGATGGTGGTAGGAAAGTCACTGCCAAGGTTCTCTGCGGGGCGTTCGTAACCTTAGACAATAGCTGGGTTGTGCCATATTCGCACATAATTTCAATTTGTCAAGTTACACTATTTTACGTTTGATTGTTGTAATATATAGATCCATAATACAAAGTTTCGTTAGAATTAATTACATGGTTTCGGCGATATAACATACAAAACTAAAGTAGCTATATGGCCGCCATTTTCAAAATAAGTGCCTGTCATACCTAAACCATATGAGTTTGCCATATTTAGTCGGAATCGGAAAATTGTTTCCCGAGATATGACATAGAAAATTTATTTATTCGTGTTGCAATATTTTACAAAATTGAGGCCAAATGTGGCTCCATGTCAACACATTTTGTTATATATACTCCCATAATACAAAGATAAGTTAAAATTTATTAAATGGTTTTGAAGGTATAGCAAACAATGAAATATATATATATGGCCACCACTTTGAAAATAAGTGCCTGACATATATGAAACATATTTGTACATATCAACTGCGGCGGCTGTACTAATTGATTGCCAAATTTGGTAGGATTGTCAATTATTTCCCGAGAAATTACACAAAAACTTTATTAGTTCATGTAGTGCTATCTTACAAAATGGAATACAAAAGTTTTGTTTTTTGGCTTATTTGATGCTTGTAATTGATACTGTCAACATACAAAATTTGGTTGAAACTGGTCAATTGGCTAGGAACTTNATTTGGTTGAAACTGGTCAATTGGCTAGGAACTTATACTAAATAAACCTGAAATATTGATATGGCCACCATTTTGAAAATAACTGCTAATAAAGTTTAATTATTCATATTAACCTGGCCTATCATAGTGTTTATAATGTGCCGAATTTGGCGAAAATTGATTTTAGCACTTTTTGAGATGTAATGTAAAAGATTTATATTTACATGCAGCACAATCTTTCAAAATGGACGACAAAAGTGGTTGTTGTTTTGCTTATATTATTCTTGTAATACATACTATCAGCGTACATAATTTGGTTGAAATTAGCCAAATGGTATGGTAGTTAAAACCTAAAATACTTGTATAGCCGCCATTTTGAAAATAAGTTCCTTATAAATTTCATTTACTTATATTTACTTGGCCTTACATAGTGTTAGTTAGTGCCAAATTTTATGAAAACTGGTTGTGTAGTTTTCGTGATATAACATAAAATGTTATTATTAAATGTAATTAATGCTTTATTTCAAAATGGCTGACAAAAGTTGTTGTTTGACTTATATTATGCTTGTAATAGATACTTACAGCGTACAAAATTTGATTTAAATTGGTCAAACGGTATAGACGTAATACAAAATTAACCTAAAATCTTTGTATGGCTGCCATTTTGGAAAAAGGAGTCTCATTAAGTTCAGTTACATACATTTATCTGGCCAATCATAGTATTTATTACTTACGTGCCAAATTTGGTGAAAATTGGTTTAGTAGTTTTCGAGATATAATGTAAAAGCTTTATTTTTCATGTGGCGCTATCTTACAAAATGGCTTACCAACAACATCATTCTCCTCTGAATTTAATGTTTACAACTTGCGCTGTCAGCATACAAAATTTGGTTAAAATCGGTTAGATGGTTTCCGAGATATGGCATATCGCCCTAAATTTTAAAATGGCCGTCATTTTGAATGTAAGTGCCTGGCGTGGTCGAAATTGATAAAAAGTCAGGGGTCCTTACTTAGTGCTATATGTGTTCCGAGGTTGGTGAAAATCGGTTTACGAGTTGAAAAGTTGGAGGGGGGTGTACCCACACACGCACAGAAACACACAGAAACATATACACACATAGCCAGGAAAGTGATCTCATAAAACTTTCATTCCTTCGGAAAATAGGCTTAAAATTCAAACAAATAAGAATGCCTACCTACAGATTGTTTTCATTAAATTTATGTTTATTGATGCATTTAGATTCATAAGTACATCCTTAGATAAAGCAGTAAACAAATTAGTAGAGGTTGATTTTTTTTATTGCTCAAAATGTAAATTGAAACAGAATATTATAAATGTTTAATTACTTCCAGTCAATGAAAATGAAATATTGAAACAGCAAACTGTAAAAAGTGTAATAACAGTCATTAAGCATATTAATTATATTAAATTTAGAATATTCTGAATAAAAAAATTAAAAAACAACATCTACTTTTGGTTTAAAGGAAAGGTGTTTATACATATGATTGTGTTGATAGTTATTCTTAATTAAATGAACAACTCCTAGAAATAAAAGTGGTTGGTATTCAACATTAAATGCTAGAAGTATAAATTTTCAGGTTTAATTTCTGCAAAGAAAGTGTACAAATTTTTCAATTGTAAATTCTTTGATGATTGCTATGATTTATATTTAAATTTCGATACAATACTCCTTAAGGGGGAATTTTATTTCTTTAGAAATACTTGTTATGAGAATTATTAACTAGATCTTGCTTGTTATATTTCTGCGCAAAATTTAGCAGATGCTGCATAATTAAAAGAAACCATACAACAAATGGAACTAATTACAGATCAAGAGACATATGATTCATACGAAAAAGGAATTAGACGTGATATTTCGATTATAACAAATAGTTATGCAGTAACTAATAATTATTATTTCTATAATGAAAAACCCTATAAATATAAGGTTATTAAAAGAAAAGTAATCGAAAAATGGATATGTAATAGTAAAAAATATTTAAGTTATATTCTGTATTTGGATGCTAATAATTTATATAGCAATGCATTGAGTAAACAACTACCAGTTGGTAACTTTTTAGATTATAATAAAATAACAGATGAAACATTGAAATAAAAACTACTTAAACAAAATGAATATAGCATAGATAAAATATTTAAGCTAAATGATTATGACAAATATGGGTATATATGTATTGTTGATTTGTATATTCCCGGAGAACTTCATGAAAAATTTAAAGATTATCCAATGTTATCTGATCATTATTATCTAGATTATGATGAATTATCAACTTATCAAAATGAATCAATTGGTGAACACATCGGAAATAAACCAAAATTTATAAATTTGATGAATACACTCGAAGCAAAAAGAGAGTAAGTAATTGATTATCGATTGTTGAAAAAATGTATCAATCAAGGAGATATTTTTAAAGAATTAAATACTTATATACGTTTTAAACATATATAAAATAATTTTATTAATTTAAAAAAGAACTAAGTGGGCACTGTAGGGAAAGCCAGTCAAACTATTTCGGTCCGGCAAAGTTGTACATCCTTCTTGCAGTTCTGCACGACCCGACGGAAATATAAATCATTTCTAATCCAAAACTGCTGGTTGTGTGACTGTTTTCGCTGTGCTGACGTCAGAAGCGTGTATCTTATTAGGCCTAACTGATGGGTTCCAATTGTGTCGTGCTGGTCGTAGTTGTGTGATTCCGGAGTTAGCGGCAGTGTTGATCGCTCCAGTTAGAATCGTAGAGCGAATATGGGGTAGAGCGATCTCGGTGGCTGCGCAAAACCTGTCTCCAAGTCCCAACAGTTGTATTTGCAGAAAAGGAGTCCCAACATTGAACTGCTTTTCTGCCAATACAACTGCCATAGACGACGTGGATAGGATTTGAGATTTGAACACTGTTGAGTAAATAAGTGCTTTGAGATTTTCTGTACTTTCTCTACCCAATTTTTAATGCAGTCTGATTAAACGTCACATGGTCAACAATGATGAACGTGATTGTTTATATCTTAATTTTGAAAAGACAAGCACATTTATATGACTGAAATACTTTTACCAATTTGAATTTAATCTAATTGCATTGAAAATTGGTTCTGCACTCAAATTCTATCCACGTCGTTTATGATAGTGCTATTGGTAGAAAAGCAGTCAAACGTTGGGACACGGAGTGGCTACTGCGCAGTTTGGGAACGCACTCTACCCCATTCTTCTTCCAAGATTGGGACGCGCTGTGGTTGAAGGCTCGCTACTGGCTCAGCCAACGTGCCGCCCATTGGCTGACGCAGCCGGCCTGGGACAGGTGAGGCAACTTTCAGGTAACTTCATCCATTATTCATGACCGGCCGGTTTCGCCTGTATCATGGCGCGCTCGTTACACCACGCTGCGTCACCCAACTAGCAGCAGCTGTTCCCGCGCCTGAGGCCGAGAAGCGAGGGAGCGGTAAGGGCGACACTGCCTCGCGCATCAAGTGCGCCATCGCCGCTAAGCGCAAGTCTCTGAACTGGCGTGCAGTGTTCTCATCGTCTACCTATGGGACTTTCAGCGGTCAGCCTGTTTAATGTCACTGCAAAGTTCAGCGCAGGGCCATGCAGTATTTTTGTATGTATCTGATGCGTATATTTTGAGATACATTGTTTTGAAAAAGATATTTCAGCTTTGTTGTAGTGCTATGAAATTGTATTTCTAATGTGCGTGACGTCTTGAAAGCATTCACCCACAGGTAGACGGGCCCCTTAAGNATACAATGTTTTGAAAAAGATATTTCAGCTTTGTTGTAGTGCTATGAAATTGTATTTCTAATGTGCGTGACGTCTTAAAGCATTCACCCACAGGTAGACGGGCCCCTTAAGAACCTCCAATCAGAACGCCGCACGTCATAGGTACCCCTTTCCTTGAAATGAGATATGAGATATCATGTAAATTTTTTTGTACTTTCTTATTTTATTGTTATTTTTATACCATTATTAACCATCAATAAATGCACTAACAAGCACTATTACTATAATAACTGTCACAATAATGTCAAACAAACTCTCGAACTGTATTTTCGAACGAGTGTAATCAAATGAGTGGGCAAGCAAATAAAGGATAAATGTAGGAGTGATGCCCCACGCAATAAATTTTTTTTAAAACTTAACAGGACTGTTTTTTTTATATAAATTGAAAATGATTCGAAGATAAAAGGAGAAATTTTCCATTCTCATGTTACATTTGTCAAAATATGAATATAAACGTAAATGTACCTGTTTTGGCATTCTATTCTCTGCTATGGGTGAGATACCTCACAATTTAGGGGATAGATGCCTCATGTGGGATAGATGCTCCACAAAGAGAGTTCTACTTATAATACACTATATACGCAACAAAACTGTATTGCAGAATCCACTTATTATATTAAGTGCTTAGTCGTAGGCCTAGACCAAAATTTTAGATGCAAATGCTGGATTGCATCTTAATATTTAGGCGTTTGTCCTCCTGGTGGCAAATGTGACACTCTCTTAAATCCTCTTTCTACATGAAACATACTGATTCCACTTTACGTTCTCTCTTGCTTGATGGTAGTTCTCGAGACACTCAGCACAAATTTCTTTCCTTTCTTCATCTGATTCACTCATATTGATTGGCAAATGTTTAATTTTTTCTTCGAATGCTTTCCTTTTTTATGATTTCCTTGTCTTATTTTTTGCAGTTTTCTTTGCTTACAATTTATTTTACTTTTCTTCTCATCAAATAATTTCTGTAGATTAATTTCTCT
Organism: Clitarchus hookeri; assembly: GCA_002778355.1. Classification (NCBI taxonomy): domain Eukaryota; kingdom Metazoa; phylum Arthropoda; class Insecta; order Phasmatodea; family Phasmatidae; genus Clitarchus; species Clitarchus hookeri. The sequence goes on from NQII01000090.1 coordinate 979,005, forward strand.
TTTTCGTCCAAAAAAGGACAACGCTTCGTTGGGGTTTGCTGTGCCAGATCAACATTGTCAGTCTGTGATTGGTCAGAAATCCTACATTCAACAACGAATAACAAATACGGTGAATTGGTTCAAGGAGTTTGCATTCCGTTTCCTGCAGTGGATGAAGTTGTGGCCAAATAACTGTTCCTTGGTAGCAATTCTGAATAACAGGAATGAGCAGAGGACACTTCCGCAGACCTCTGTAGATCTACCAGAATTCCTAAGCATATCTGTGGGTCTGCAGACACGAATTTTACTGCTTTGTGCCTCAGAGAGATTGTTCGGGTGTCAGAGTTTAACACCTAATATTCAACTACAGAATTATTCTCGAGATGACACAAATTTGAAACATTAGAAATGTTGAAAAAATTATTAGGTACTGCATTGGAATTCAATGGATATACTCTTTTTCAACAAAAATCATCTGTAGCAATATCATTATTGCAAATTATATACGCAAAAAAAATTTATTCAAAAATGTTTTGTACTGCAAAGAAAACCATTTCTTTGGGGCGGTTTTGTTTACATTAAAATCATATTGCTTTAATTCAAAGAAAATGTTAAAGAAACATATTTACTGTCAATAAATGTTTTCCTTATACGTTTTTATTTTATGGCAATATTACCTTCCTTTCTAGCCAATAAATAATTATATTTGTGCTGCTTTTGTTCACAGTAAATAAAAACCACTTGGTACCCAAGGTTACGTCTTAGCGACATCAATGGTTTTGTGTAGTAAATGGTAGTTTTCAATGCGTACATGTTGTCCTGCTCACGCGAAAATTCATAAACAACTATATTCTGCATTAAAGAAACTACAACTGAGCAAATGTACAGTTCTCCTGCAGACTTTCTATATCTTTCTGAAGTGCAGTGATTCTCCAAATCACTAACCTCAAATGCCAAGTTCTGGCCCATGTTACTACCTTACATAACCCACCTATCAAAATAAATCTGATAAGAATAAGAAATAGTGCACTTTCAGTCTAAATTAGTGAGCATTTCACTGTTTGAATCGTTTAACAGCGCCGGACTTATTTAAAAGTCACGTCAGTAAATTTAATTGATGAATTAGTGAAGAAGTGCCAGTTTTCCTTCACTTATTGATAGTGACATTTTCCATTGATTCACCAACCATTTGTTTCGCTGTTTTTCAGTGATTTGTTTTTTGACTGATGTATAATTTAAACAAAGTGTATTAATTAAAAATAAAACACATATAAAATATTATTTAAAATGTTTGTTTTGAATTTTATAATACCATTTTACAAGGCAACGTGAATATTTCATTCCGATTTTACGTATTTCATTAAGTTTTCCCGTAATCATCATGGCGCTCGGTTTGAAGGTTTAAACTGCATAAATGTGAAGTGAGTACATTCATACAACAATCCTAATGTTACCAATTAAACTAAAAAAGAAAAAGAAAAGCCATAAAATTAATACTACATATTTTCGATAAGGAAATAAAATATTTAAATTTTCTCCTTTGGAATTTAGTTGAATAGGTAGCTCGATTGGTAAGGTGGTTATNGATAAGGAAATAAAATATTTAAATTTTCTCCTTTGGAATTTAGTTGAATAGGTAGCTCGATTGGTAAGGTGGTTATCTTAAATTCGGGATACTGTGGGTTCAAATCCCGGACATCGTGATTTTCTATATTACAGTTTAATTGCGTTAAATTGCACTATATAAACAGCGGATATCGGAAATGTGTTCATTTCTCGTCCCGATTTGCGTAAATTCAATAAAGACAGTATTTAATTCGCCGCACGCTGTTGGCCGTCACTTATTCAATCAGTGAAATTGTTTCACTGAAACCAGTGAGTAGTTAGAAAATGGGTATTTAAACACAAGTTCGTGACACGGACACATGGACCCCCCAAACCTAGGTAAGAAAACGTCAACAGCATGCTCTTGCATTCCACTTATATGACGTGTTTTTTCCCGTTTTTCCCTCGAAATATNGGTAAGAAAACGTCAACAGCATGCTCTTGCATTCCACTTATATGACGTGTTTTTTCCCGTTTTTCCCTCGAAATATCCCTTTCCCCCCAAAAAAAAACGTCAAAATTTCCCTTTTTCCCAAAAAATTCCCCAAATTTCCAAAAAAAAGTTTTCGAAATTTTATTTTTTCAAATTTTTTTCCAATGACTCCACAATCTGGCTCAGAGACTCCTTTTTTGGATTGAGGAATTTCACTAAAATATATTTAAAGTATTATTACTTTACACACTTGCATGACAAGCTGGGAGGGTTATCTCAGAGTCTTCCCAAATACGATATAAACTTCAGGCTCTTGCATTCCATTTCGGCGCCAAAAAGTGCGGTGCACTGTGTATGGTATTTAGAACTAGCAAATTAGTTTCTTAATTACGAAATTGAGGAATCGAAAANTTCAATGCGTACATGTTGTCCTGCTCACGCGAAAATTCATAAACAACTATATTCTGCATTAAAGAAACTACAACTAAGCAAATGTACAGTTCTCCTGCAGACTTTCTATATCTTTCTAAAGTGCAGTGATTCTCCAAATCACTAACCTCAAATGCCAAGTTCTGGCCCATGTTACTACCTTACATAACCCACCTATCAAAATAAATCTGATAAGAATAAGAAATAGTGCACTTTCAGTCTAAATTAGTGAGTATTTCACTGTTTGAATCGTTTAACAGCGCCGGACTTATTTAAAAGTCACGTCAGTAAATTTAATTGATGAATTAGTGAAGAAGTGCCAGTTTTCCTTCACTTATTGATAGTGACATTTTCCATTGATTCGCCAACCATTTTTTTCGCTGTTTTTCAGTGATTTGTTTTTTGACTGATGTATAATTTAAACAAAGTGTATTAATTAAAAATAAAACACATATAAAATATTATTTAAAATGTTTGTTTTGAATTTTATAATACCATTTTACAAGGCAACGTGAATATTTCATTCCGATTTTACGTATTTCATTAAGTTTTCCCGTAATCATCATGGCGCTCGGTTTGAAGGTTTAAACTGCATAAATGTGAAGTGAGTACATTCATACAACAATCCTAATGTTACCAATTAAACTAAAAAAGAAAAATAAAAGCCATAAAATTAATACTACATATTTTTGATAAGGAAATAAAATATTTAAATTTTCTCCTTTGGAATTTAGTTGAATAGGTAGCTCGATTGGTAAGGTGGTTATCTTAAATTCGGGATACTGTGGGTTCAAATCCCGGACATCGTGATTTTCTATATTACAGTTTAATTGCGTTAAATTGCACTATATAAACAGCGGATATCGGAAATGTGTTCATTTCTCGTCCCGATTTGCGTAAATTCAATAAAGACAGTATTTAATTCGCCGCACGCTGTTGGCCGTCACTTATTCAATCAGTGAAATTGTTTCACTGAAACCAGTGAGTAGTTAGAAAATGGGTATTTAAACACAAGTTCGTGACACGGACACATGGACCCCCCAAACCTAGGTAAGAAAACGTCAACAGCATGCTCTTGCATTCCACTTATATGACGTGTTTTTTCCCGTTTTTCCCTCGAAATATTCCTTTCCCCCCAAAAAAAACGTCAAAATTTCCCTTTTTCCCAAAAAATTGCCGAAATTTCCAAAAAAAAGTTTTCGAAATTTTATTGTTTCAAATTTTTTCCAATGACTCCACAATCTGGCTCAGTGACTCCTTTTTTGGATTGAGGAATTTCACTAAAATATATTTAAAGTATTATTACTTTACACACTTGCATGACAAGCTGGGAGGGTTATCTCAGAGTCTTCCCAAATACGATATAAACTTCAGGCTCTTGCATTCCATTTCGGCGCCAAAAAGTGCGGTGCACTGTGTATGGTATTTAGAACTAGCAAATTAGTTTCTTAATTACGAAATTGAGGAATCGAAAATTTTTTAATTGTAGAGTGAAAAACCTAAATAATGCAAGTGTCACAATAGAAAGTATCGAGTTTCTTGCATCGAAATTATTTATGTACCAATACCAAAGTATTGCCATGGGATCAAAGTTCCAATTATTTTCCTAATAGTTTTTACGAGCATCGACAGATGACCGCTGCTGTATATCCACAGGCATTGATACATAAGTTTTTTCCGTTTACTTAAATCCTACTCTTTACACTTAGATCATTTAGCTTTTCCACTCTACAATTGATGCAGTGCGGCGTATGCCATATTTATATGATATCAAATGCAAACAATATATAAGGACTATGAAGCGGAACAAATCAGCACACACAAGTGGCAACGTACAAAAGTAAACAAAAATATTAATTAGGTAGGGTTCAATTCTCGTCAATGGTGACTCATTTAAGATGTAGCAAGATACTTACTTGAAAATATAAGAAGGCAGAGCGAATCGGCCATGCCCTGTTCAATAAGAAACCAATTGGCATTTATCTTAAATGTTTTGTGATAATATTAAATCCCAAACGTTAAAGGTATGTCAAATAATATCCCATTGTGTTGTATCAAGTTTTACAATAATTTATTAAACCGCCTGCATCTAATTCAAATACTATTTGCTCGAAGAAAATTTTTCTTGTATGTTGTCTACATCGAGTGGCATNAAAATATAAGAAGGCAGAGCGAATCGGCCATGCCCTGTTCAATAAGAAACCAATTGGCATTTATCTTAAATGTTTCGTGATAATATTAAATCCCAAACGTTAAAGGTATGTCAAATAATATCCCATTGTGTTGTATCAAGTTTTCCAATAATTTATTAAACAGCCTGCATCTAATTCAAATACTATTTGCTCGAAGAAAATTTTTCTTGTATGTTGTCTACATCGAGTGGCATCGTGTTCACCTGAAAATTGTTTACAATATTACAGTACAACTTAAAAAAAACTGTAATAGTCTATAATCCAAACTTAATGCAGTGTTACTGAAACAAGTATTGCAATTAGCAATAATAGATTGTTACTGGATGTAATTTTTTAAGAGTGCAAAGTGTGAAATTGTTTGAAGTTTGAAGTTCTCAATTCTAAACAATATTTAAGCCGCAAAAAAAAAACCCACATATTTTGATAACTTCGCGGAAATTTCTGTAAGACGAAAGGGGTAATAGTTCTGTAAAGCAGAGAAAAAAGTTCCAATGCTGTAATAAATTGCGAAAGCTTTGATAAATTATGGCGGCATANTAAAAAAAACTATAATAGTCTATAATCCAAACTTAATGCAGTGTTACTGAAACAAGTATTGCAATTAGCAATAATAAATTGTTACTGGATGTAATTTTTTAAGAGTGCAAAGTGTGAAATTGTTTGAAGTTTGAAGTTCTCAATTCTAAACAATATTTAAGCCGCAAAAAAAAAAAACCCCACATATTTTGATAACTTCGCGGAAATTTCTGTAAGACGAAAGGTGTAATAGTTCTGTAAAGCAGAGAAAAAAGTTCCAATGCTGTAATAAATTGCGAAAGCTTTGATAAATGATGGCGGCATAGACTACTTAGTTATTTTTATTGCTGTATTTTTTTCCTAATTTGATAGGAGGAGGTTAGAGGTATAGGTGGAAACTAAATGTGTCGCAAAGCTGGCCCCCACAACGCCTAGATAGACAGGAAAAGTGCCAAATGCAAGACATGTGTNACCCACATATTTTGATAACTTCGCGGAAATTTCTGTAAGACGAAAGGGGTAATAGTTCTGTAAAGCAGAGAAAAAAGTTCCAATGCTGTAATAAATTGCGAAAGCTTTGATAAATTATGGCGGCATAGACTACTTAGTTATTTTTATTGCTGTATTTTTTTCCTAATTTGATAGGAGGAGGTTAGAGGTATAGGTGGAAACAAAATGTGTCGCAAAGCTGGCCCCCACAACGCCTAGATAGACAGGAAAAGTGCCAAATGCAAGACATGTCTATAATAGATTTTCTGGAACTGGCTAACAATGGCCACGATTGAGGCCAAGCTTGCCTCCTATGCTTGCCGGCTGAGCCATGGCAAGAAAGGAGCGGGAAAGGCAAAGATACAGTAAAAATCCTTTATAGAGTAGGAAAGCGTGGTTGAAAATAATAAATATATTTCTATCTTCTCTTTCTCATCAACTTTGAACTGATAGAAGAAAGAATATTAGGGATGAGGTTATTTGTTATTTATCCTCACGGGCTGGATTGGTTTAGTTATAACTAGACTTGTGCGAGGCAGCGACATATTATCTGGTAGAAGGTTAAGGCTGCGTCTACCCGCTGCACGAAGTCAGCTGTAGAGGTTCAACATTATCACTTTTTTATTTAAACTGATTTTTTAAATGAAAGAGATTAAGCTAATCTCGTACAGCTGTTGAGTGTCTGTATCTTGCCCAAATTTGTCGATAATGAGAAAATTTAATGCTAAATATGGCAAAATAGCGCCTTTTCATATACATTTCATTCACACTTACTGTTTTAATCACTTTTTGTGTAACACTTCTCAAGTGCTGTGCATTAGTTCTTAATCTTTAATTTCCACAGCAGTCAGCATTAGGTCACTACAGAATTTTTTTAGAAAAACGTATTCTATCATCGAGTGTTTTGCGCAAAAGGCTGACCGGGATGTGGCGTCGCCACGGCGGCTTGACCACGGCGGACCAAGTGAGTGAGTGAAGATATTTGGGCGGCTCTTAACAGCGAGGTCTTCAGAGCCAATGATTGTGACGCGAGATGAGTACGAAGCAGTGTCGTAATGAATGGGCGGGGGAAACGGGAGATACCCGAGAAAACCCGTCCAGCACGATTCCCACATGCGAAAATCCGGGAGTGACCCGGCTGGGGATTGAGCCCGGTTCGCTTTGGTGGGAGGCGAGCATGCTAACCGCTCAGCCACCGTGGCCCCCGGCGAACAAAGCACGATCCAGAGCAACCACGCTCACGTTACTAGAGGGGGAGGGGGGTTTCCTCCGCTCCCACCCCTTCTTCGCGTCCTCTTTAGACGCTCTTCGTCTGCTCGGGCGGTCTGCGTACTAGTTGACGCACAAAGTAAGAATGATAAACAGACGAAGTTCAATACTATTTTGGTGGGCCCTTATTTTCTCTATGTTTTGTGCTATTAGGTAGTATTTTTTTGGCAACATTACAACTCTTAAGCATAATTATTTCTGTTTTTGGACAGACGTTTTGGTTATTGCTATTAACCATTTGTTGAAAACGTTGTAATTAAATGCTGTATTTACAAATGGTAACACGGAACTAAATATGTGTTTAACAATTAATGGTAGAGTATACATAGTTTGGCTACTATGTTAACTACACGTATATGAATCGTTTATTAAAATGCTAATAATACAACTTTATTTTCTTTTAAAATGGCATTGTTGCTGATATCAATAACTCTTGTACCATTTATTCTTAGACAAGCAGCATTTGAATATTCAATAAAGCTCAATTCCTGCAATCGATTGTAAACATCAACTCCGTCTCCAGCAACGATCATAACAATGGAAACAAAACCACTCAACGCTCGGCGCTAACAGTGTATGCTTACATCAAAGGAATATATTTTATGAAAGATCATAAGAATATTTAAACTTAATTTACTTGTGACTTATGTACATTTAAATATATATATTTTTATTGTTTATTAAATATACAGCCTTCTTTATTAATGAGCATTATTTTAATTTTTCAACATTTGGCAAAGTCATTCTACATTATAATTAGTGGCCCACGAATTCCCTATAGAGCTTCGACCCCTTGAGTGGGTGTATCACAGCCAAGCCGTCTGACATGAAAACTCAACCTAACTCAAGACGAGGAAAGAAGTCAGAAGATACGGCTCAATGCACATCGCAAGGAAAATGCCATCTAAGGTGGAAAACACAATATTATTTGTTTAGCTTCATTTTCTGAGTGTTCAGTTAAGACAGTATTTGGCATCTCTATCACTAAATCCCATTGTACACATACATATATTTTATAACAAAGAAGTAATTAAAAAAATTACACAGACCAATATATTTTAAATTTCATGATAAATTGATAACATAAAGCTAATATGATAATCGATGGTGATATTAATATTATAATCATACATAAATCATCAATTTAAAGTGATTAATTAGTTAACATGTTATGGCTGTTCAATATTAATACTGGAGTGACAATTTTAATGGATCACTATTAGAAGCTTATGACACCCTGAAGGCAGTCGAATGATGAGAATGATTCCCATGAATCGGTTTGTTAACAAACACTAAGCTGTAATTATTTAATTTTAAGTACTACGCTTAATAATTACGCATTTAAAAATACGACGTGAAATGACAATATTAAAAAATATGCTAATGAAAATACTTATTATACAAAGTAAAGCTATGAAAAGGTCCCATTTTTTTTTAAGTTGGCAAGTACTAGATTTCAATAATCAGATTTAAATAATTACTCTCTCCAACTGACAATATTATATTTAAAAGCTTGATGCAAATCCATATAAATATATAATACACTAAAGAGCAAAAAAAAACTGGTATAGGCGTGCGTATGCAAATAACAGAGGTATGGAACCAATCAGAGTAACGCGATGCGGACGGCAGCTAGATCGGCTACTGCTGCTACAATGGCAGGTTATCAAGATTTAAGTGAGTTTGAACGTGGTGTTATAGTCGGTGCACGAGAGATGGGACATAGCATCTCCGAGGTAGTGATAACATTTGGATGTTCGCGTACAACCGTTTCACGAGTGTACCGTGAATATTGGGAATCCGGTAAAACATCACATCTTCGACATCGCTGCGGCCGGAAAAAGATCGTGAAAGAACGGGACAAACGACGACTGACGAGAATCATTAAACCTGACAGACGTGCAACCCTTTCTCAAATTGGCGCAGATAGGATTTGTGGACTGCCCTGCAGGATTCATGGTGTGAATTGCTTCCTGCATACCTTCAGACATTAGTCGAGTTCATGCCACATCGTTTTGCGGCACTTCTGCGTGCTCGGGGGGCCCTACACGATATTAGGCAGATGTACCAGTTTTTTTTGGCTCTTCAGTGTATATACACACAATATATAAGTTACATATATATTAAATAAACTTTTGCAAAATCACCCCATTTATGTATTGTTTGGTTGTTTCGTAAATGTGTCACGTTTCACAAGCGTTTATACTTGTGTTATCATAAAAGTACCTTATATTTANGAATATATTTTATGAAAGATCATAAGAATATTTAAACTTAATTTACTTGTGACTTATGTACATTTAAATATATATTTGTTTATTGTTTATCAAATATACAGCCTTCTTTATTAATGAGCATTATTTTAATTTTTCAACAGTTGACAAAGTCATTCTACATTATAATTAGTGGCCCACGAATTCCCTATAGAGCTTCGACCCCCTNTTAATTTTTCAACATTTGGCAAAGTCATTCTACATTATAATTAGTGGCCCACGAATTCCCTATAGAGCTTCGACCCCTTGAGTGGGTGTATCACAGCCAAGCCGTCTGACATGAAAACTCAACCTAACTCAAGACGAGGAAAGAAGTCAGAAGATACGGCTCAATGCACATCGCAAGGAAAATGCCATCTAAGGTGGAAAACACAATATTATTTGTTTAGCTTCATTTTCTGAGTGTTCAGTTAAGACAGTATTTGGCATCTCTATCACTAAATCCCATTGTACACATACATATATTTTATAACAAAAAAGTAATTAAAAAAATTACACAGACAATATATTTTAAATTTTATGATAAATTGATAACATAAAGCTAATATGACAATCGATGGTGATATTAATATTATAATCATACATAAATCATCAATTTAAAGTGATTAATTAGTTAACATGTTATGGCTGTTCAATATTAATACTGGAGTGACAATTTTAATGGATCACTATTAGAAGCTTATGACACCCTGAAGGCAGTCGAATGATGAGAATGATTCCCATGAATCGGTTTGTTAACAAACACTAAGCTGTAATTATTTAATTTTAAGTACTATGCTTAATAATTACGCATTAAAAAATACGATGTGAAATGACAATATTAAAAATATGCTAATGAAAATACTTATTATACAAAGTAAAGCTATGAAAAGGCAACATTTTTTTTTTAAGTTGGCAAGTACTAGATTTCAATAATCAGATTTAAATAATTACTCTCTCCAACTGACAATATTATATTTAAAAGCTTGATGCAAATCCATATAAATATATAATACACTAAAGAGCAAAAAAAAACTGGTATAGGCGTGCGTATGCAAATAACAGAGGTATGGAACCAATCAGAGTAACGCGATGCGGACGGCAGCTAGATCGGCTACTGCTGCTACAATGGCAGGTTATCAAGATTTAAGTGAGTTTGAACGTGGTGTTATAGTCGGTGCACGAGAGATGGGACATAGCATCTCCGAGGTAGTGATAACATTTGGATGTTCGCGTACAACCGTTTCACGAGTGTACCGTGAATATTGGGAATCCGGTAAAACATCACATCTTCGACATCGCTGCGGCCGGAAAAAGATCGTGAAAGAACGGGACAAACGACGACTGACGAGAATCATTAAACGTGACAGACGTGCAACCCTTTCTCAAATTGGCGCAGATAGGATTTGTGGACTGCCCTGCAGGATTCATGGTGTGAATTGCTTCCTGCATACCTTCAGACATTAGTCGAGTTCATGCCACATCGTTTTGCGGCACTTCTGCGTGCTCGGGGGGCCCTACACGATATTAGGCAGATGTTCCAGTTTTTTTTGGCTCTTCAGTGTATATACACACAATATATAAGTTACATATATATTAAATAAACTTTTGCAAAATCACCCCATGTATGACGTGTTTGGTTGTTTCGTAAATGTGTCACGTTTCACAAGCGTTTATACTTGTGTTATCATAAAAGTACCTTATATTTANTGTTTGGTTGTTTCGTAAATGTGTCACGTTTCACAAGCGTTTATACTTGTGTTATCATAAAAGTACCTTATATTTAGTTAAATTAAACGTTTACTTGTATTCTATCTTTATATTTTAATATTTATTTTATAATTACGATGAATAAAATAGAGGGAGGAATTGGGTGTTTTGTTAACGCTAGAAAGAAATAGTTCTTATTCCAAGTAATATTATACTGAATGCGCACGGATCCATTGCGCTGTCTCTTTCGTGTAATTTACTGTACTTGGTTAAGCTTTATTTGCATGAAGCGGAGGAATATCCTAGAATTACAACTTTAGCAGCGCTTCAGAAATATTGGAAGTAACCGTGAACAGCCTATACCTAATATTGAAATGGTCAAAGATAGGTATTAAAATACTTTAACTAGCATACGCTTATTTTTAATGCTGTAGAAACATTCAAAGGCCCCGTATGTAGGGGTGTAACAAACACGAGAATTGGAGCCAGTTTCACAAATGCAGTTTTAAGTGTTGATTACCTGACAACGTGATAAATATAAACAAAAGTTTTAATAATTGGTTAAGTGAGTGAGTGAAGAGATTTGGGTGGCTCTTAACATCGAGGTCTTGAGAGCAGATGGTGGTGAAGCGAGATGAGTACCTATTACATATATCATATATGCGAACACATAGCTACATTTGTCAGTAATTTTGTAAGATAGCGCCACACGAATAATTAAAGTTCATTCCTCGTATCTCGGTAAACAATTAACCGATTACTATCAAATTTAGCAAACAAGTAGAACTGCGGCAGATAATGTTAAACGCTATGTTTAAAATATGTCAAGAATTAATTTACAAAATGGCGGCCATATAGCTATCTTAGCTTAGAATGCTATATCGTCGAAACCATGTAATCAATTCCAGCTTACGTTTGTACGCTGGCAGTAGGCATTACAACTATCAACTGTATCTATATAAAGTATCTTTGGCCGCCATTTTGTAAGAGAGCACCAACGATTGAATAAAGTTTTAATGTATTATCTCGGGAAACAATTGACAGGTTCGTATCAAATTTGACAAACAAGCAGTACTGAGACAGGTGATGTAAATATATGTTTAAGAACGTCAGACATTTATTTTCAAAATTGTTGCCATATAGCCATTTTAGCTTATAACACTATATCGTTAAAACTGTGTTATCAATTCCAACTTAACTTTGTATGCTGGCAGTATCTATTACAACAATCAAATTTTTTCTATAAAGAGCCTTATTTTTCTACCATATTGTAAGCCCTACAATAAAAATTACGTTAAAATTATTTTTAATTTATATGCTCTATCAACGAAGCCATGTTATCTATTTTAACTTAACTTTGTATATTGGCAGTATACAATCATCGAATGTGCTACCACAATACTTTATTTTCTCCATTTACGAATATCACCATATGAAAATTATGAAGATTTTATGCCATATCTCGAGCACCAATCAGCCTATTCCCACCAAATGTTAATTAGAAACCTTTATAAAAATTTGTACCAAATTGTGAACACCATAAATGCTACAGAAGCCCATATAAAATTTCATGATTTAAATGGAGGCAGTGATGTTCAAAAAGGCGGCGTTATAAATAATTAAGGCACGTTTGCCCCATATATTCAACAATTTAACGAAATTCAACCAAAATTTGTACGTAGACAGTAAACATTAGAAGCAACCTATATAGAGCTTATTTTTGTTGCAATTTTTTACGATAGCATCAAATAAGAAATTAAAATTTTCTTATGTCACATCTCAGGGAGCAAACAACCTATTTCCAACAATTTATTCACACAAGTAGCGCTACGGTAGGTCATCTAAACCTACATGTTTTAAGTGGCTCAGTCACTTATTTTCAAAATGGCGACCCTCTAATTGTTTTATGTTAGTTAACCCTATCATTCGAAACATTAGACCAATTAAATTCGAAGTTTATTCTCAGAATCCGAACTCCATAATGCAGTGCATTGCACGCTAGCGTATTGTACGAGTTTTTATGGGCTCAAGTCCCAGGTAAGGCACGTGTGTTTTTGTAACTGTCTCACTACTATTGCATACGTTTCTGGTTTCATATCTAAAGTTATTGCTATCAAAAAGAAGTAAAAAATCAGCTAGAAAATCAGATTTTAAGAACTTATTTAAAACGTAATTTCACCCATGCCGAGGAAAGTGGGCTTATAAGCTATATCAACAACTTCTTGTTTTAGCAATTTGATTGCATTAATTTCTGTGAGGTTGGTGGACCATTATGTAAATATTAGTTACAAATAAGAGGCAAGAGCAATTTATTGTGATATAGTAAGTCAAGTGTATTTTCTTTATAGTGTCTGTAATTAAATTAGGGAATTATTATAAACAGTTTTATTAACATAAGACCTTAATCCCTTAAAAACCTGGCTAAGCCCACTGACTAAGAGAAACTGTAAGAGAGATATACCTTAACGTTTTTGTTTTCTTCTGAAATTTGTTCTCAGGGTTACCAAACAACACATTTTTTTACCCTCATCTTAACAGAAGATATAAATAAATTCTCGAGCTGTAAATTCGAACGAAGGCAATCAAATAAGCCACAGCACCAACGAAGTTACTGCCCAGGACTGGGCCAACGTGATTTTGATGCCCCAGCATATCGGATTAGTCAATCTAACTAAATTCTTTTTAACTCCAAACGAGACATTATCTTGACCACAACATCATGTTTATAACGTTAATGGCAACGAAACCGATTAGCTTAATACACTTTTAAATTGGCTGTGTGTAGTTAATGCATGTAGATGATGTCGGAACAACCAAATTAATGTTCGGCTCCATAAATTATTTTCATTAAATTAGGCGTCGGCATCACATAATTTTATACAACCGGTCTGCAAACCTTAATTTCTCTATGGTATAATTTAATGGCAGCGTCTGGTTTTGCTGTTGTTGCAGATATTTGTTTAACTACACATTATCCTGGATGCCATTTTTTCATTTTAAATATTTTCTGTTAAATTTACACAATACATTTGTTTCAGCTGAACATTCAAGGACGCGTACCGCCATTAGGAAGCATCCTAGTATATGTGTCACATACCTATATGTTTCCGACGTAATTTTTCATAAGGAATGTACAAGCGGAATTTGTCGATGTTTTTCAGACTCGGTCAGTGTAAATACAGGTCAACAAGGGGTTTTTATGAAAGACAGNAACCGATTAGCTTAATACACTTTTAAATTGGCTGTGTGTAGTTAATGCATGTAGATGATGTCGGAACAACCAAATAAATGTTCGGCTCCATAAATTATTTTCATTAAATTAGGCGTCGGCATCACAGAATTTTATACAACCGGTCTGCAAACCTTAATTTCTCTATGGTATAATTTAATGGCAGCGTCTGGTTTTGCTGTTGTTGCAGATATTTGTTTAACTACACATTATCCTGGATGCCATTTTTTCATTTTAAATATTTTCTGTTAAATTTACACAATACATTTGTTTCAGCTGAACATTCAAGGACGCGTACCGCCATTAGGAAGCATCCTAGTATATGTGTCACATACCTATATGTTTCCGACGTAATTTTTCATAAGGAATGTGCAAGCGGAATTTGTCGATGTTTTTCAGACTCGGTCAGTGTAAATACAGGTCAACAAGGGGTTTTTATGAAAGACAGNCAAGCGGAATTTGTCGATGTTTTTCAGACTCGGTCAGTGTAAATACAGGTCAACAAGGGGTTTTTATGAAAGACAGTCAAAATAAAATGGCCGAATTATTCAGATTTATTCAAGCAAACACACTCCAGAAATGAAAAATACGCATTAAAATTCTCTGAAGATGACAAATACTATATTTTTTATACCTATTTCTTCACAAATATACAGGATCTGGAATAAATTAAAAAAGTATATTATATATTTGCTATTGATACAATCTAAGGTAAGCAAGTCAAATTCGTGGCCCCTACTTATCAGGAACAATCATTCAGTCGACGAATTCTAAAAGAAATATATCTGTGAACGGCTTTTCCCCCTCCTGAATTTGAATGAATTCAATCAAGGAAGTCAGTTTCCAGGCGAACAATAAAAAGTAGCTTATAAAGAGAGTTATTTCAAGCCAAGATATTTCACCAAATTTTGTAAATTTGGTACCCACGAAGAGATGCCACATTTCAATAAGTACTTTATCATATGCTTCACCTATTCTGTGATTTCATATTGCTTGTTTTTGCCTTTTACATGAAATATTTTTGTACCCCATTCAGTTGTGTTAGTTTAAAATAGATTGGAATTTTAACAATATAGTTATACTTTCATTCTTTATTTTCTGAATTTTCAGCATGTGTACCTTAATGCACACTTTATTACATTTAATTGCCCACATCCTTTAAGCGTTTCTCTGCCCATTGAAGAGAGCGCCTTTGCAGTAAATATCGCTGATAAATTTAATTTAATTTTAATAAAGGTGTGAAAATAAATAACAACATTCGTTACAATTTTTCCTGTAGTGGCCTGCACGTAAACACAACAGCAATATCTCAATTTTAAAAATAATAATAATAATAATGTACTGGCTAGATCCTCGAATAAAAAGTACCTATTTGACAGCGTGACACATTTTTCAAATACATTCAAGATAATTAGATCAAATTTGTTGACTTGAAAAATTGTATGGTATTATTTCGTCTTCAAATAGTTTTGCCAGACATATTTAAAGGCGAAAATCTGAGTGTGGTGGGCTTAAAATCATTTTAAAACCTATAAAACTGCTATCCCTTCGCTTAGCACTCAGCCGCCGCGTTAAAGGAGTTCAATAGCCAAAATTGATTTTCAATAATTTTAGGATATTTTATATTTCTATTTTATTACATCAAAAGTATATTGATATAAATATCAAAAATCATGGAAAATTAATTCACACGTATTCGCATTAAAATTTAAAATTTTTGCATAATTATAATGTTTGGCTGCAGTTCAAATTAATCGTTAATGTCACTAGAATAAGATTAAGAAAGAAATTTAATTGGTTTTTTTTTTTCATTGGTTCTGCAATAATTTTACTTCAAGTTTTACAATAAAATTGAAATCCTAAATAGCCAAGAGTTAAACTCTAATCGCAGGGGAACAAAATGCCACACTTCGCAGAAATGTCTTCGTGGCATTCCTAAATCTTCAAAAAACACTTCAGTTGAAATCAAGCAATTTGCTCGTATAGATTTCTGAAATTTGTTTAGCACAAATTTTAAAGTTAAAATGCTGATAATTCTGCTAAAAAAAAAAATTACAAGAGTTATTTTTAAACTGATTTGGAATTTTTATCAAAAATGTATTTATATTGTATCGCAAAACATCTGAAAAATGCAGAAAAAAAATCCAGGCATTTGAACTGTGTCGCAGAGTTTTTTAAATCTAGGTTTTTTTATGAAACTATAAAACGTTCGTCCAATGTGCTGAATTTCGAAAAGAACACATACTTCAGTCTATGCCTGTCGGGTGCTTTTAAGACGCCACGCACATTACAAACTTCATTATAGAGCACTCCAACATGGCTAAAACGGCTTTTTCAAAGCGCCGTTTCTCAAATTATACGCGTTACATAAATACATAAATACTTTAGGGGCATGCACTGAACATCACAGAAGACTTTTCGCCAATGAAATGACATGGTGGCCGCTGAAAGCCCCATAGGTATACGCAGCATGACGAGAACATAGCACGCCAGTTCAAAGCCCTGCGAGTAACGGTGATAGCGCACTTGTAGCACGTGCCAGTGTAGCCCTTATAGCTCAAATGCGGAAAATAGCTCCAGGCAGGCGGGTCCCTCAAGCATGTTCAAGTTGGAGAAAAGCGACGCAGCACAACTTCACTGCGGACAGACAGCTGCCAGTTACGGATGCAGTAAGGCCCGGTATATAAACCACGCAAGGTATAATGTATTCACGGTGACTTCAAGATTTTCTGAAGCTCTGCTAAAGATCTACTTTCAGGGAGCCGATTATGTATCCTTCCGCAGTATGTATACAAAACATTGCCATATGACACCTGTCAAATGTTTTGTAAACAAACAGTGCCATGTGGGAACTGTCAAATATTTTGTTAACAGTGTCCATGTGGGAACTACCAAAATTTATTTTTGAAGAGAAACAATGCCATGTAAATCTTAACTGTCATATACTTTAATAAAATTCTCCAAATGTCTAAAAAATGCTAATCAATTTAGCAAAATATTGTAATACATACAAAAAGGTAGATTGAAGTATATATCGTTACTGTTAGTTATATAATTTAATTAAAGTTTACTTATTATATTAAGATTTATTTACATATTTGGTGTAAGGAAAAAGTTAAATTTTACATAATAAACTTTTGGAAGTAGCACTCAGGTTAAAGATTTCACTGTGATAAATGGGTACCATTTATTCTATTTTATCGCATATAAGTCGCACATTTTATTTAAAAAATTTTATTGAAAACTCGGGGGCGACTTATAAGTGAGAAAAATTCCTCCAGCCCCGCACTAACGTTTCATTTACTACGAATTCACGGCCCGCGGCTCGATTTCCAAACTCTTCAGCGAACAAAATCACTTTCATTTTTAAACCTGCGGTGTATGTACATCGCTTTTCCGTCAAGAAACTGTCTCACTTCACTGCCACAACATCAAAACACTACGTGCGACGCAAAGACGATATAAGAGAAATACGTGTAAGCCAACGCTAATGTGCTGCTATCTCTTACGCTCCACAAAAAGCTTTCGAAAATAATCGATTATCAGTTATTGACCACAAATCGATTCCTTTTCATTCTTTTAAAATATGTTTTTCTGTTAAGGATTGCGAAGGGAATTACGTAACGGAAATATTCAAATGCCTTTCTATATTTTGCACGTTTATTTAAAACTTACAAAGATTAACTGCAGAAATAACAACGCTAATACTAAAATTACACCTTAACCTAGAATTATCTTATAAGTAGAAAGAATGTGTTACGTTAGTTATATAGCCACAATTTAGCATCTCCAATATCCAATATGGCGTGGTTATACTTCTGAAAAAACCGTGCCCAAACGGACAAGATGGAGCGTATGAGTCCGCTGGACAGACACTGAAATTTATTTAATTTCAATTAATAACAGTGAAATCTTTACCCGTGAGTGCTACGTAAAAATGTAAATATACAGTTTAGCAATATTAACTTTACAATTACGGCATTAAATTTATACATATTAATATTTAACCTATGAACTATTTCTTTTCAGCTATAACCAACATGTCCCTTCAAAATCCGTTGTTAATTCGTACGGACTTTTGACAAATTAGTATAATTTATTGAAAAAATATACTTAAAACTTAAAACAACCTATTTATATAGTGCTTCAGTGCTAAAAGCAAGACAAAACCTTTTTCCATATACCATTTTTTTATAACCAATTGAACATGTAACTCCTAGGGTGATTTTTCAAAGGTTCTTTTCAAAAGTATCGAAGATACCGTGAATGGATTATACACAAGAACGCAAGAAAGGCAGAGACGCAAAAAGTCGCAGGTACTTATTGCTAAGAGATTTTTTTTTTAAACTACGCAGAATGCAAGAACGCAACGCAAAATATGGTAAACTCTCAGCTTTTTCCTCATTTGTTTGCGTTTTATGCCTTCTAGATTAGCATTGATCGACTGCAAAATTGTTTTACATTCCTACAGAAGGCTATGATTTTCAGTTATTATTATTTTATTTACTTAGACAATACATTTATGCAACAATTCGAACGTTTAAATACTAAATAAAGAGTACAATTATAAATCAAAATATCATTGTCTAGCTGAAAAAATTAATTATGCTCCTAGAAATTCGTTATTCAGGTCAATATCTTAACATATATGTGTATATGTATGTATGTATTTTCATTTTTCGTTGTTGGTAACGTGTTGCGTAGTGCAATGTTTATAAACGATCCTAACTTTCTTGTGCCGCGTCGTCGCGTTCTTGCGTGTGTCGTGTAAACCTGGCCTAAGCAGGCACAACCCTGCAGCGAGCAGTCCAGACCACAGTTGGCCTTCGCTTCGCCGGAATGAGTTCCGAGGCAGGGAATATGTTTTACGACGCGGGCTGTCTTCCGTTGTGGGAGACCGCACGTGCTCCCAGCACTGCGTTCAAGCACGTGCGTGTCGTTGCCTCTCTCTCCACCCCTCAATGCGATACAGCGTTGCCACGTCTCACGTCATTGCACCCCCGTACCTTACAGCAAATATGTACACACAGACGAAATGGCGTGGCGTTAACTTTAGTGTGCGCGTTTTGGTCCATTCACGGTTACTTCCAACTTTTCTGGAGCCCTGCTCGAGTTCTACTACCAGGCTATTCCTCCGCCTTGAGAGCCGCTGAGTTGAAGCGAAGCGAATATGGAGCAGCGTCGGAATGCAATGGTGGGGGAACGGGAGATCCCCGAGAAAACCCGCCGACCAGCGTCATCGTCAGGCACTACTTCCACGTGCAAAAATCCGGGACCGACCCTGTCGTAAAACGAACCCGGTTCGTCTAGGTGACAGGCGAGTAGTTTGACCGCTAGAACACCGCGGCCCACCAAACTACGCCTAACCGAGTCCAGTAAATTACACCAAATAGACAACGCACCGCATTTGCGAGCTCTCTGTGTAATAATATTTTGCAAAAAACTATTTCTTACAAGCCATTACCAACAAAAAAATTTCTTCTTGTTTTAATTCGTATTAATTATAATTTAAATGTTATAATTTATAAATAAAATTAAAGTAAAACTTCAATTTAAACAAAACTTGTATACCTTCATTTTAACAGAAGTATAAAACGTCTGTGATGTAGGGCCTACACGACATTTTTTGGAAACAGCGAAACACATCAGACATGGGGTATCTACACTTTATTCATGCGTCGGTGAAGTAAAACTGTGAACTTAATAGAAAATTAAATGTTTTACAAATCTGCTCATTTTTTTACATTTCGATACATAAAAAAACAGAGAGTGAAAGGAATAATTTAAGTTATCACAAAAGGTTACGTAACACTTTTCAATCGTCATTAAGAAATTGNAAACAGAGAGTGAAAGGAATAATTTAAGTTATCACAAAAGGTTACGTAACACTTTTCAATCGTCATTAAGAAATTGATCTACTTTCCCTCCATCGATACCAATTTCACTGGTCGCATGTCACTCAGTGTGCCTTTTAAAATATTCAAAATTGTTTAACGTCCATAGTTAACACGTTAATGGCAGTGGACGCTGGTATGCATATATGTGTAATTGGCATATTAATCAGCATGAGTGCTGATAACACCGCTGAATATCGCACAGTCTGAGTGGTGCTACGTATCTCCAGTTCCTGCAGAACTTGTCACCATGATCCTTGGAGGATGTTGCTTTAGATGCTCGTGAGGCGATGTGGTTTTCAGCAGCATGTGGCTCCGCCTCATTTCGCCGTTGCATTTCACCAGCACCAAGAAGTGCACTTCCTGAACCAATGGACAGGTGGGTGAGGCCCCACGGCGTGGCCGCCTCGCTCACTTGACATCACACTTCCTGACTTCTGGCTGTGGGGCCACATCAAATCGATGGTGTATGCCACACCACTTGGCACGAGGGATGAGCTCATAACGCGGATACGGAGAACAGTTTGACACCGTCAATGTCATGCCAGAAACCTTTGCAAAGTGCGTCGCAACATGCTTCAGCGCTGCACTGGCTGTGGGGCCACATCAAATCGATGGTGTATGCCACACCACTTGGCACGAGGGATGAGCTCATAACGCGGATACGGAGAACAGTTTGACACCATCAATGCCATGCCGGAAACCTTTGCAAAGTGCGTCGCAACATGCTTCAGCGCTGCACTCTCTGTGTGGCCAGTGGTGGCCGACACTTTGAACAGACACTGAGAGCCCCATGCCCTCTGCCTAAATGTGTAAATAANAAATCGATGGTGTATGCCACACCACTTGGCACGAGGGATGAGCTCATAACGCGGATACGGAGAACAGTTTGACACTATCAAGCGCTGCACTCTCTGTGTGGCCAGTGGTGGCCGACACTTTGAACAGACACTGAGAGCCCCATGCCCTCTGCCTAAATGTGTAAATAAATTGCCATTTCATTGCACTGCCCGTTGCCTAGTTCTTCTGGTTGCATACCCACCCCTGTACATATCCACTGTCATTTTGGATTAACTATGGACGATAGAAAATTTGTTCCTATGTGAAATATGCTCCATGCCTGCTGATCTACCCCACTCTGGTGTTAACTATCATTTAATCGATTACACCCCGTATGAAGGTAGAAGCAGTGGCTTTTTTTTCTAAGGTTATTTTCAAACATGCTCACTTTATCGTGAACAGCCTTTACCACAGAAAAGGTGACTATACAGAAGTGAAATGACAAGGCGGTCACTTTTATGTAAGCGAGCTCGGTCGCTAATTGGCGCAAACGAGTGATGGTTCAGTCTGGCTATTGCACGTCACGGGCGGCTCCCTATTTTCCTGGCAGTCGTCTGGCAGGCTAGTATCCAGGAGCTGATTGGTGAACGACCTCCCGCCATTTTGCTGGCGTGCCTCACCGGAGCTATCAATACGCGCAATCATTTCACATCTGTATTATTGTGTGTTCTGTGCGCACACCACGTTACTACCGGGCACTTGTCTAGAGACCCGGACTGGAGTGAAGTGGAGAAGTTTGGGCGGCTCTTGGCATCTAGGTCTTGAATGCCGATGAGGGTGAAGCGAGGTGAGTATGGCGCATCGTTGGAATGTTAGGGTGGGGGTAAACGGGATATCCCCGAGAAAACACGCCGAACAGTGATATCCTCCTTCACGATTCCTACGTGAAAAAACCCGGGAGCGAGCCCGCCTGCAATCAAACCCGTTTCGCCTTGGTGGAAGTGGAGCACTCTAGCCATTGCGCGAAACCGCGGCTCCTTCGAGAGGCCAGATAATTTCGTGGATTCGTTTGGCAACGAGTTAGACACCACAATCCATCGTGTATTGTATTGTAACGTCCGCCGGTGCTGTGCCTGAAGACTTATCAGGGGACGGCTTATAAACTACCTCATGACCTTACATAAACCAACATCCATACCTTATCTGGGATTCGAACTCAGAACCTCCCGCACCCCAGACCGGCGGTACACCAACTGACTGCGCCACGGGATTTCGGCACAATACATTGTGTGCTTGAGCACCAGGGCGTTGTTTTATCCCACACTATTAGAAAACATGTCTGTAAAATTACGGAAAATACCGATTACAAATTATCCACACATTTGCCTTAAATTACGGTATCTTCGTTTGTTTCAATAACCTCTCTCCGTAAATTTCACACAAATCTCCTTAAATTCACGGAATGTAACCACAAACTTGCAAGGTTTTTTTTACATCTTCTCTTTAAAAAAGGGGGTACCAAAAAAACGCTTTGCTTCCGTTATGTGTATAAACATGAACATTTAAAAAATTTAAAATATTAGTTCGGTGGCGGGATTTCAACAAAAAAAATTTTGGCCGTCCAACACACTATTCACTTACATATCAACTCATCTACCACGCTTTCACAAAAACTAATGTTGTAAACATGGGATTAAAAAAAAATAATAATTCTCCTACTCTCTCAGTTTTTAGTCGTGTTAGAGTGAATGCGATTTTTTTATGTCAGGTTGAAAAACAGGGATAAGGGGGAAAAAAACTATTTTATTAATGTATTTCACTGGGGATGGCCTAGAAATTAAAAGAGTTTAAATATTTTATCATGTAGTGGAATTTGAATAGGACTCAAAGTTAACAATCAATAACTCGGAACTACTCATCTACCACACCTTTACACGAAGTATTAGGTAAATATGGATTTTACATGTAAGTGACAAACGCGCCTGTCTTTGTTTCAAGTCGTGTCAGAGCGCTTGATGTATTTGCGGTTTATAACACGAGGTTACGAAAAAAAATAGGTTTATCTTCGTTATGTGCGTGCTTCACTGTGTATACAGAAGGTTTTGTCCTGTAGCGGAATTTGAACAAGAATCAGCGAATTGCCACTCCATGAGTAGTTCGCCACTCACCTTCTACTATTTTACACGAAGTAGTATTGTGAAGATGGGATTTTATACTCTTCAGGTATCATCTTCATTGTTCGTGACTCAAAATCGAAGCCGTAAGAATACGAAGAGCTGCCGTATTTTATATTTACGGAGCTCACTTCTTTTATTCGTCGTTACGAAGTGCCTTTACGTAAATTAACTCTACATCTCCGTAAAATATTCCGCAAATCTACAGATATTTCTAACAGCGCAGAACATATAGCACAGTAATCGATCTTCATATACTTGTAGGTTTTTTATTTGCTCAGGTCGTATTCTAGTTGGCACCTTTTCTTAACAAAATGATTAAGTGAGACGATTTTGTCGGTAAAAACGATAATGAATTATTTAACCTGCCGTTTTGCATTTTGCCAACTACAATGCTGACACAGAACCAAAAAAAAAAAAAAACAATTTTCCAAATCACGGTGGTGTAGGGTCAGATAACTCGCCTCCCATCTAGGCAAACCAGGTTCGATTCCCGGCGGGGCAACCCACGGATTTTTTCACGTGGGGTTCGTGCCGGACAATGCCGCTGGTCGACGGGTTTTCTCGGAGATCTACCGTTTCCCCCGCCTCTTCATTGCGGGATTGCTCCATACTCATCTAGCTTCATCCTCATCGGGTTTCAAGACCTCGATGATAAGAGCCAACCAAACCTTTCAACTCCACCGCTATATTGGTTTCAGTTGTTTGAAATTTTTAAATACACATACAGGTGAGGTTATTTAAATAATCTATAGTGTTTCCCACTGATAACGATTATTTCACTATGCATATTGTCGATGTGTTGTTTAAATATGTATTTTCTCATGAGACAATTTTTTTCATAGCAATTTCACAGCATAATTATATTTTTGTATGGATTTAAAATATGAAACGATCCCTCAACAATTTTCCGGTATAATATTTGCTTATTTATAGACTTGAGCCAAATTTTGAATTTGGAACCACGAAACAGGAATATGATAGAAGAAAGGCATGCTATACAGTTGAATGTCGTAACGATCCGGCTGTAAAATTACAAAACTATAAGTAAAAATAAAAATAAAAATAATGAAACTCAAAATGAATTGGAGCACGACCTCAAATTCGTCCAGATTTTTTTGTAATCTTGACTGTCCTTGGATGAATTTCTGGGTCTCTGCTTATGACTGAAGTATTGCTTTCGAAATCAGTTTCAAAAATCTATTTAACTCGGATGATTTTAAGGACGACGTCTGTACAGGAAACAGCCCGCAGACGTTCTTTCTTATGGTTGTCATTTAAGAACTGACCAATATTTTTAACGGTGTCTGCTTACGAAAAGCACATAAGAAATTTTTCACTTCCGCAAGGTCGTTACGGTTTTTTTTCCCGCTTCTAATGTGATTCAATATAAAATGGAAATGGCGCTTAAACAGACAGGCCCTAATTCACAAATAAATTTCCGGTTCAGGCTATTTAACATTCCTTGAGGACATGCAACTCATAAATTCCTTCATTTGTACACACAGGATCAGCACTAAAATCCTCGAAATGCGTTAAGACACTGGGGCATAGGATACACGTTAACTGGAACGCCCTTAGCGCTCTCATGTTTCTAGGCCTCGGACTCGCAACACACTTGCCTCCAGCCAGACTGCGCCGGTAAGGGCGACGCCTACATGAAAGTGGCAAGTGCGTTTGCGGC
Source organism: Clitarchus hookeri (assembly GCA_002778355.1). Lineage (NCBI taxonomy): Eukaryota > Metazoa > Arthropoda > Insecta > Phasmatodea > Phasmatidae > Clitarchus > Clitarchus hookeri. Next base: position 1,003,640 of record NQII01000090.1, read on the forward strand.
CGAGAAGCGAGGCAGCGATAAGGAAAACACTACCACGCGCTTCAAGTGCGCAGTCGCCACTAAGCACAGGATCTGAACTGGCGTGTAGTGTTCTCGTCGGCCTGCCTTTACATGTGGTTCCCCGCGTGTAGGCAGCCACACATCACGGCGATTTTCAGCAAGTTCGTGTACTGGTAACGCGAGTGTATGCAGTCACGCATGACGGTGATGTTTAGTAAGTTCGTGTACTGGTTCAATGAATTTAGGAAGCCACGCATCATGGCGACGTTCAGGAAGTTAGTGTACGGGTTCCCCGAGTGTAGGCAGCCACTGATCATTGCGACCAAGGACTTATTGACTGTACCACCAGGGACTAGGCATACCTATGAATACAGAGTTACAACAGCCACTCATTGCGCGGACTCCATCCACACTCGCCAGCTAAACGTCGGCATTAGATAGCAACATGTCGAAAGGCCGTTCGTCTGTCAGCGTCTGGTAACTTACGTGGCAGCCAGTAGGCCTGCCAATAGAGAACGTTTCGCAACAGACAGTAGGCAATCAGACACAAGGCCTGTATCCAGACTTTCGCGCAGCCAATCAGTGAATAAGTAAGCCCACGCCACTGTAACCGCCACGTAATTTCATCTCTACGTATTTAAATTGTTGCATCTGCTTGGTGAAAATTCCGTCCAGTTAGTTAACCTCGTCATGTAAGCTATGAGAGTGCATTGGAACTTAACAGGCAGCCAAATGATTTGCGATTTTATTTTCTCATTATCATTGTGAACCTTTCTTTTATATCTTTCGGTCAACATTGGCAACGGACATAGTCCGTTTTAGTTGTGAATATAATTCAATTACACCACTCTGTTATTTAACACTATAAAAATGCTAAAAAAATTTTCGGTGCTTATATCCCTTACTACATACATATATAAAACTTATATGTATATATATTTGAATATATATATATATATTCAAATTCCCTGGAAACAGAGCAGTTGTAGTGTAGAAATGACAACATTGTGTCATTCTACCTTCACAGTAAATATGTGTGTACTCTTCCAAACATGCTTTCAATATAATTTGTAAAAGTATTTACATCTAATTGTGGGGTGTTATGAAATTATATATTATTGCGGTCAGTGTAAAGGTGCATAGAAATTTTGCCACTCGGCCTGAGCATTTAAAAACCAAATATCTCTTGGAATTTGAAACTTACAAACCACAATAGCTTACTTTTAGCCTGGTGCTAAAATGTACTATAATTAGGGACAGGAAAATTTCGCAATTTAAACGACCTATATTTTAGACTCCGCGGTCCTATGTATCTTCGAGCCTCAGCTTTCCTTTAATTGGCTGCTGTCCCAGTGTGTAGCCAGTTTCACCTCAGGCCAGGTGGCACGGGATTCGGCGCCTGTTTCCTTGCAGGCCTCTTATTGGCTCGTAGTTCATATGGGCGTGTCTAATAAACTGTAATCCAATTGCAAACGTAACAGAAACGTACATGTGATTGAAGTCTGGCGTGTTCTGCCAAATGTTCAAGTGTCTTTGGCCAGTGTTCCATTCTAAATGTGGGCCAAAAACTTACATTATGGTATAGTTCGTTTTTTTAATATACCCAGTGTGGTATTCTAACGCATGTACACAATTTCAAATTTGCTTTTGTTATCCTTAATGGCCATGCGTGTCTTTAAGAATTGACGCTTACTCGAATCGGTAGATGAAAATGATTTGTGTACGAACACCAGGCCCCTGTGATCCACCGGCCAGTCTCCGTCCAACCTCGGGGGTGGATGTCAGCTAATGCGTTTCCAAATGAAACTTAGTCGTAGATGCCAGAGCCGGATCGTAAACTTGGCTGTCACGCGAACTTTGTTGCACGCGAGAGAAGCTGCGTGTACAGTATACGTTTTTATTGTTTCTTCTGTCCGCTTCGCTCGGCGATACCGCCGGAACCGAGGAACATGAGCCACACTGTCATCGAACTCTGACTTCCTACGCACGGAGGCCGGATGTGTTTGTCACGGCAGGTAATAACACGGTAAATTTTCATTTGTACTTTTACAAGAAAAGTCCTTGAAAAACCCAGTTGCCAAGAAAATACTTTGTAGAACAACAAACAGTGTCCTGTAAATTCTGGTTAAACCTTTATATGTAATATTTCAAATGATATACTTGTATTACAACAATCAATATTAGTGAGTGTTATTCGAATAAGAAGAACGCATTTATTTCATTCTAAGATTTCTGTGTATATATGAAACACTAATATTAACAGTCAGTGATAAACTGCATCACATGTTTTTAAACTGTAGTGATTTTATCATCATTATTTTATTTGTTTTAAGTAATTTACGTTATTCAAATTTGCAATACATTTCTTTTTGCACGAAAATACAATTTACATCACCACTAGTTATTCGCAAACAGGTATCTACGGTTTTACGTGGTTGAGTGTCCACCATTTTGATTGGGTTGGGGGAATGCGGGTAAGTAGCCTGTAGTACAAACATTAGTAGAGGTCTATTGTAAACACGGCTCTTGTAGCTTTGTAAATGAATAATTTTGCAAGAAAATTTTGTACTGTTGCAAACATTTGTCAAATTGCAAAACCGTTTCTTTGCAAAAATTACAAAAAAAAATTTACACGGAAGAGTTGCCAACTTTTCTGAGAAAACCACTCGAAATCAATATTAAAAAATCACCAGTAAATCATTAGATTCTAATCTTAATATATTTAAAATTAAATTTAGACTATAGATAATAAATATTTCATTCGCAGTATCAAATATTAATTTTATTGCTCATTACAGTTGCTTACTGCCGTATATAGAAATACCACTGTCAGAAAGAGATACAAAAATTAAATGAAAAATCCTACCTGAAACACTTTAATAACGTATTCGCTACACGAACGTACCAACACACAGTACTTTCAAGCTGCATAAATTGAAACTTTCAAATACTTTTCCAGTGTGTATGTTGCCAAATATTTGCTTACGACGAGACTACAACGCATTGTTATTCCCACAAGAGACAGCCCACGCGACTGCCTATAAAGAGATAATCGCTTGCAATAAAACGTGTCATTAGGTCCTCGAAATATTCCCGTGCTCTCTCCAGGCGTGCGTTATATATTACAGTTATATAAATAATCCTGAAGTAGGAGCGACGACTTGTAACAATTATTGGTGAAATTGTTAGGGGGTGGGGGGTGCCAAAAACGTGAAATTTTTCAAGTGCCATATTTAAGAAGTGGTTTGGCATAATGCCAAAATTAAGGTGGATGGCAGCATCTGTCTGCACTGAGAGGAGGGTTTGTTACAGCCAACAAATTTTTTGTCTATATAGGGCCAAAAATATATAATAGACAAAAAGGTTAATAAGGAAAATCAAAATTATATACTACCCAAGTTGTATAAGCTGAAAGCTCTACTAGATTAAGTATTGCAAGAAAATGCGAAATTACAAGGCTTTGTGAAAGGAATTGAAACTAAAATCACAACAAAAGGCAAAATGTTAGAAACAAGAACGACCGAAACCTACCTTTGCATCGGTACTCAAAAGAAAGAACAGCCAGAGGTTGGACCAACAAAAGCTGTAATATTGGCATATCGTACAAAGGAATACCAGAGCAGTGAAGCAACTATGAACCAAATAAAGGAGAATTTTAACCCAGTGGAAGGAGGATGGTAAGTGAAGAATTTCTGCCGAATTCGAGGAGGAGGGGTACTTACTGAAAAAGGAGATGATGCGACAATTGAGAAGATAAGAACACATGAGAAACTTAATATCGTAGTAGGACTGAAGCTCGACCACGAGGATCTAAAAAAACTTGGAAAAGTTTTGTACTATAAACATTTGTGTAGATATCCTACCAGATAATAAGACCTGCCAAGTGTGAATCAGTAAATGCTCGGGATGATATGAATTTATTTATCTGTAAGGTATTCTCAGAATTCAACACATCTGGCAGGAATCTATGTGGTAATTCTCTGTTATTTCTATAATACTGTATAAATGTGAAGTTATCCTGCGGAGTTCATCACACCTGAAGGGAATCTATCAGCAAATTCTCGTCATACTGTACACAAATGTGGATTTCCAGAATTCAACATTTCTGGTAGGAATCTGTGAGAAATTTCTCGGTATAATAAAATACTATATACATTTGTGTAGATATCCTCCAAGATAAACATATCTGGGGTGATTTTAACTGTAAATATTTAGCCTTTTAAAACACTTATTACATATGTTTAGTTATCCTCTAACATATATAGGTGTTATCAATCAATAAATGATTGGCTTACTGTAAACATCTGTTACTTTTCTTCAGAGTTCAACACATCTGGCAGGAATCTATCTGAAAATTCTCTTGTAATTCTACAATTATATATATGTATGTGTGTGTTTAGATATCCTCCAGTGTTTAACACACCTGTTGGGAATCTATCAGTCGATTTTGGCGTTCTAATATACATATGTGGATTATCCCCATAGTTCAAAATACTATGTAAATTTGTGTAGCTATCCTCCAAAATACACAGTTATAATAGGAATTAATATTTAAATTATCGGAAAACGATGTACATTTGTTAGTTTTTATCATAGTTGAAAACTTCTGGCAGGAATCTGTCTGTCTGTAAATTCTTTGAAAATACAAAAATACTATATATACTTGTGTAGTTCTACAGAATTCAGCAGACCTGTCAGTAATCTATTAGTTAATTCTCGGCATACTTCATACATTTGTTTAACCTTGGAGTTCAACACATCAGGCAGGAATCTATGAGATAATACCTGCATACTAACATACTTTACTTATTTGTGTAGTTATTCTACTGGATAAATTGATCTTCTAGGAATCAATCCGTAAATTTCCGACATACTCAATATATTGTTGAGTTTTTCTCAGTCCAACATATATGACTAAAATCTATCTTTAAATTCTCTGTGTAGTAATATATATGTTCTGCAGACCGATGATGGATTGAAATATTTTCCATAACTGAAACAAAATGAAACTGAGTGAGACAGAGAAGCATACAGGAGAAGCTCCTCGATCAATGACAATGACTGCCATGTTTCTCGCATATGAAAATCTGGAGTAGACCATCGGGAATCGAACCTGGTTCACATTGAGAGCTGGGTTGTTGAAAAAAAGAGGGGTGGGGGCAGCCTTCCCGCTACGCAAAAGCAAGACCTAAGTTTTTAGATGGAACGATGCTGAATACCATGGCTCCGAATGGCGTTAGAGATGGGAACTGCTGGGATCGATAAATCGAATTAAAAATAAATTAATTTCTTCTTCATTTAATTTCATGTACATCTGTTTTGACAAATGTATATCCTTGACTGTAATTTCAGTTAATGTCTGAGGGAAATGAGCGGAATGAGGGACCTTGGTTGATTTCAGATTTCTGGACATGATGGAAGCCTGGTTTACTGGGGCACGATTGTAGCCTTGCTGTTCGTTTGGAATAAACTTAGCAGCGAGAGCATTTCCTACCTGAATTTGGCTGCTCAACATCGAGCGAACACGTGCCCATTTATTCCTGACAATATATTTATGAAGGTGTCATGCCCTGTCACTCTATCGTCGAATTAAATTACCAGAACATTGGAGTGACGATGAAAACTGCATGCAGCACTGGAGAATTTCGCACTTACCTCCCCGGTCGTATGAACCGAGGCAGCTGCTCGCGGTCTGTTGCAAGCCCGGAAGTTGTGCTGGCTCACATGAGCCCACCAACAGTTATTCCTGCCAGAAATAAAGATGTGATGTATATTTTTTTTCGGCAAGCTTGCATGCACTCATAATGGACTGCAGGGAACTGACTTCGCTTGCTTTGGTGTTTGGTGGCGATCTTTTCAGGTGGCGACTCTTTGTAATGTGCGACAGTAAAAGCCTATGGGTACGAGTAACTTCATTTGAGAATTTAATTTTTGTCGATTACTTGCATAGGGAGGGTGGTTGGCAAATACAAATGCTGTACTTCACACGCATGTGTGCAGGCTCTGGTTACCTGATGCAGTGCAGGTGGAGACCAGTTACAATTGCGTGGGAGCATGTGCACATATGCATGTACAAAGTCTGCCTATCAGATACTGCACATGTGCAGACCTGTAAGTTAGCAGTTACACAAGGATGCTTTCTGACCTAAGTTTTTTTCTTTTCAACGTTATCATCCCTGACATTTATGTTTTAATGAAAAAGCACGTATAATTTGCTGTGATATGGAATTAAATTTACTATTTTATAAAAACCTTATTTTTTCAATTGTTATATATTTACAACATTTATACATGTGTACGTATCTCTCTAAATTATGAACACATTATTTTTTACGACCAATACTGCAAACATAATCCAGAAAATATATAATTTTTTTAACAAAACAGAATATTAGTTTTTTTTTCGATTCTGCGCACACCTCAAATTAACTGAACATAATTATAATTTCTGACATAGTTATGTTTTTATGTTAATTTTCTCAAGTTTACCTTTTTCAAGACCTCACTGTTAAGAGCCATCTATATCTCTTCACTCACACTCTTCACTCAAATTTCCCTATTGCATTTTGCTCAAACACACACCCTTATGAATGCGTTTCTGGACAGTTTGTGTTGCCTAAATGCTTGCACTATGCGCAAACCAAAATTATATTTTCGACCTCAACACTAGCATGCACTGCACTGCAGTGGCTCTTTTTCACACCCACAGTCCTCCCCCATCTTTGTTCAGTGAGCTGGTCTTCACCTCGCATGGTGGGTTGCGACAAGTCGCTGTCCACTCGACGAACATAACTACATCGACTTCTTCGTCTGGTAGCAATCTGTGAGTCTGGCCTTCACTTTCTTCGCTGAGGTCAAGCACTGTTTCCTGGCCCCCTCATCGTATTTCATAGTCCCTATGCTGGAAGTCCTCTTTAATGATGAAGGTTTTGTCCTCGTTCAGTTCCAACAGTCCATCGATGCTGCATGGTAGTGTTACATTCAGTCTCGTGTTGTACACTGCGCAGGTTTTGCCATCGCACCGAATTCTGTCCATAAAATAAACTCGACTTGCCTTCGGCATTCATGATGCTCGGATTGTAGGCAGGTACCAGGGCGTAGTAGAGACGAGCGTGACTCACACCACTGGATGCATCTATGTTTTCCACAGTATCCTCGTACCGTGAGTAGCTCAGCCAGCACTTCACTCTTTGGAAGACTGGGATGGCTTTGGGATAACACTTTACCGTATCTGACTCGAAGGAGCTGGTGTACATCCCCTCATGCATCGAAGATTGTGGTGGTGGTGCGATGGGAGTAGCTGGCCTCGGCCACCTGCTGCTGGTGCCGATGGTGACCTGTGTTGTGCCCTCGGGTGCTGGAAGCAAATCGTCGTATTAAGATGGTGTGAATGTGGTGCTGGTGCTGTGATGGAGACACTATGTGATCAACTGCATGAGGTTGGTGGTCTGTGGAGGCATTCATGTTTTTCTTTCACTGTGCCGTGGCTTCTTTCTGGAGGCTGAGGACCTTCACATTTATCTTTTGTTGTGGGCTGAGGAGGCGGTGGCTACTGCTGCGTGACACCATGTCTTGCACCAGCTGTGGGAATGCGGAGTGTCCAGAACTGATGTGGTGCAGCCTTCGATGCACTTCTTGCACAGAAGGCAGTCGCGAATATCTTCGTCTTGCTGCAAGTGTGCCAGAAGTATCTTGTGCATGTACTGAACTTCCTGCTGTCTGTAAGTCAGAATTAACACTTTCGACACAAAGGCGAGTTCTTTTTCCGTATCGAGGGCTCCGAGCGAATGTAGCCTCCCATACGCTACCATAGCCGAAGTTATCTTCTGAATGCTGTGACAGGACACAAACATCTTCTGCTTTGTAATAAAAAAAAACCCAGACGAGAAATAAACTGCATACTTTAAGGCGAACGACTCGAGCAGGTAACTATGATGACAGCAGCAGGCAGAAGACTAGGCCCCAATGCCTTTTATATACTGGCTGGCTTATGCATGCAATGGAGGATTAAGCCGAGAATGTTGAATAGGGGAGGGGCTGGGAAGTGGGCAACATGGGTGCACTCTGTTGTTAGGTGCTGTAAACTTGAGTAACCTGTGTTGTGCTACAGTGGGGTACTGTCGATGCTTATAGGAGGGTGTTGGGGGGATTTTGTGGAAGAGGAGGGGGTTGTGCAATGCTATTGGTTGGGCGAGGTATGGTGAGTAATTGGTGGTGTGTTGCAGCTTTTCTATAAATTTACTGTGAATGAAGCTATGGAAACAGAAATTTTCGTGTCTGAAGTATTACCAAACATTTGTTTATCTTCGAAGATCTCCATGAGGTGCTCAGATTATATTCTACCGGATGTTCCAAATATCGCAATGTATTAATTCCTCCGTGTATGCATCATACTGTATATATTTTAAAATATTCAGGACTTGCCATAAGTTTTTTACTGTCCATGCATTCATCACACCTCGTTAAAATATTTTTATATTGTTCTAAATGTTAAATATAGTTTTCATTCGCAGTTTAGTGTGCTGGAATTTTTTTCCAAATGAACAATTTACACATTTTGGTGAGAAGGTGCCTTGTGGGCAACACGATTTGTTTTGAATCCATTTTACAAATGACTGTCTCTTGCACACATACCTGTGACTGAGCAGTTCGCATTTCTGACCTTTGTGCATGTGCCAGTGTCATAGACAAGGTGATTTCCATCTAGAGGAGGGAAACAGAACGCTATTGGGTAGTACAGCTTGTTGTGGTTTTATTCGCCTCGAAATATCACCGGAATTAGGAAACAAAACTCAGAAGAGACATTGGTTACAAATACGAGGGTTATTCGGAAAGTAAGGTCCGATTTCTTATAAAACATAAACCATCACACATTTTTCAAAAAACTTTTTTTATTTAATTCCTTACATGTTTCTCTATTTTTCTACATAGTTTCCATATTTGTTTAAACATTTGTAGTAACGTTCTAAAAGCTTTTGTATGCCTAAGTCATAGACGTCTGCCGCCTGTGAGGATAACCAGTCTGTAACTGCTTCTTTCACCTCGTCATCTGTGGCGAAGCGCTTGCCTACGTAAAGGCGTTTGCCTTTAGGTAGCGGAACAAGTGAAAATCGCTCGGCGCCAAGTCTGGATTGTACGGTGGGTGGTCAATCTGTTCCCATCCAAAATATCTGATCAGATTTTGGGTGTAAATGGCAGAATGGGGTCTGGCATTGTCATGCAGCAGCAAAACTCCAGACGTCAGATGGCCTCGTCGCTTATTTGGTATTGCACGTCGAAGTTTAGTCACGGTAGCGCAGTAAGCAGCTGCATTGATTGTTGTCCCTTGCTGCATAAACTCGACTAACACGACTCCATGTCTATCCCAAAACACGGTTGCCATAACCTTGCTTGTTGAGATTGTTCGCTCGGCCTTGACTTTGACTGGTGATGTCGGGTGACGCCATTCCATTGACTGACGTTTAGACTCTTGGGTCATGTGAGAAACCCACGTCTCGTCCCCTGTGACAACATTCTCTAAAAATGTATCACCTTCCTTATGATATCGGTCCAAAACATCAAGAGCACAAGCCATTCTTTTCATTTGGTGTTCCTCAGTAAGCAATCTGGGAACCCAACGTGCGCACAATATGTAAAATTGCAAATTTTCGGAGACAATTTTGTGCAAAGTTGTTATACCCACATTCGGAAATTCCAATGCTAAAGTTGAAATTGTGAATCGCCGGTCTTCACGCATCTTTTCGTCCACGGCTTTGACCAAATCTTCTGTGATCACTTATGGTCGGCCTGATCGCGGTTCATTATGGACATTTTCCCGTCCGTCATTGAAAGCTCTCACCCACTTACGCACTTTGCGGTCACTCATTGCATTGGGGCCATACACTTGACTTATCTGTCGATGAACTTCCGCTGCTGAAACATTCCTTGCTGTCAAAAACCGAATAACTGTCCGTATTTCGCAGTCGGCGGGCTGATCAATTGTTTTAAACATTTTGAACTGACACTGTAAACAGTACACTCCAACAATATAATGCAAATGGCGTCGTTTGACGAGCAAGGCATGCCGGGAGTCGGTGGGTATGCGCGTTACAATGTTCGCGCGACATTCAATTAGCTACGGCGATTCGGACCTTACTTTCCGAATAACCCTCGTATGCATTCGTTATCAAGTGGAAGGAGAGTCGTATTCTCTTCCATGTCACTGCCTTAATCGATTTTAATGAAAGTACATTTTTAGGCATGCACTATAATTTTTTTCTAAATAGAAGCTTGTATATGCTTTACGGAAATGTGTGTGATTCGTGTCTTACGCCAGTTTTTTTTTCAGTGCAATGAAGTTCGTCATATCATGGAACTCGTGATGTGATATGTGATATAAATACAATTTTTCTCTGCATTTAGCAGTGCAGAAATTTTTTTTTCAAATAAATTTCTACTATAATTTTATTTTTACTCGTAGACATTTTCGGTTTTCTTTCTAAGTAGAGGATGGATCAGGAATAGAAAGTCTCGATGTTATGGTCTCGGCTTCGTATATATTAAATATTTTCGTATATTCTAAATTTCTTACATAACTTTTTTACATGTTTAGTGTGCTAAAAAGCACACTGTGTTTATTTTACAGTACTTTCTGAGAATGGCATATTTGAAGGTTCCTTGATAATCAGATGTGATTTCATGTCATGTGTGTATTTTAATGGGTGTACTTTCGATTATTATATTTCATTAAATTTTAGCTCATATTTATATTCGAAGATGTATATTTATTGTTTGCATTTTTTTGAATCTCGTCTGCTACTGCGCGTGCCATTTTTTAGGCACTCGCTTATTTTTAACAATGTTCTTTTAACCTTCTAATTCATTTCTCGGAATATTTTTTTGATTTTCATGGCAAAGCCATTTATTTTCTTTTCCAGCACCTAACTTTATTTTTCATTTTTATGTTAAAGCAAGGTTAGGTAGTGTTTTTGTCATTGTTTCTGTAATTTTGTTTATTTATTTGGCAATATTCCAAGATTTCGTTTCTTTAATTTTTAAATTTATAAGTGACCAATTACTCTGATCTGGTTAAGCTATTGTCAACTTATTTAAAAACGGATTGTGAATTTCATATTGAAATAGCCTGTTTATGGTATGTGAATTTCGAATTTAAATTATTTTCTGTCACTATAATTTTGTAAAGTACTTAAGGTATTAATGTAAAATACCGCATTACGAAACAGGATAGTATCACTGGTTTTGTGAAGCGACTTGTTACCTGTGTTAGTGACTGGCATTTTTGGAATGCGACCTACTTCCTTCTTCTTGCTTTCATCTCGTCATGGCATGACTGAATTTTTAATTAGCTACTGCTTTTTTCCTACTAATGTTGTAATCATTTGAGTTTTACCGCTTTTGGTAAGAGTTTATTTTTCTGTTTGTTATTTGTTGCCTCTATTATGTATAATTAAGACCTTGCCTCTTTATTTTGTGCACGAATTTTGTATTTACAGCGGTCGATCGTTTGGGTCGGACAAATGCGGTAGTGAGGCCATTTCTCTACCTTGCTGCCGAGGCTTGGCAGTTTTTCTTTGAATTCGCCTTGCGTCTTCTTGATGCCTGATGCCGTTTTTTAAGAGGATGTAACACCTAGTTGGCGTTGGCAAGGGAGATGTCCCGAAGATGGGCCACTTCTCAGGAAAATCCAGCCACCCCCCTTTTTGGCACGTGCATGAAACACAGTAATTAGGTCGCAGCCTTTCTGAACTCTTTCAATTATCAAAAATAACCCAAATTTTGTTGTATGACTTAAAACATTCTTGTAATTTTATATTTAAAAATATTTTTTTTGGGATCCTAACAGTTAATGTTAATTTCTAATATATGATTATATAATATTTAAAAAAAGAATACTTACTTAAAACCAAAGAATATTTATTGTTGTTATACTTTCGAAAAGTTTAGTCTTTGTTTTTTACTATTGTTAAATTTGAAATACAATAATTCTGTTGGCGACCATATAAGCCACATCACACACTTGTATGCTCACTTTGGTTGTACTGCAAAAAGGTGCAGTGTCCTGAGAACGCAGAGGGGGTTTAAAACATATGAAACACAATTGTGGGCTTTAGATGTTTATTTGTTGTTTTGTGATACAAGTGCCCTTACAATACATACAAAGTTAAGCAGACTAGGCACTCAGTCTATCGATGACCAAAGGCACAGAAAAAGTCCTAGGTCTGGTTGCAATTGCAGGGTGTTAGATGGTCGTCACCTAGGCAATAGAAAAAAAAAGGTTGAGGTATGTTACAATGCTATTGAAGTGAAGTGATTACAGCCAAGTTTGTAGGTGCCATAGGGGTCTGTGTGGAGCAAAACTCCCATGCTGCCGGCTGGCATAAGTGCTGAAGTCAGACTGACATTATGGTGTTGCCTTCTGCTATGGTTTGCTGAAGCTGGCCAGCACTGAATTGACTATTCATGGGGTTCGAAGCACTTTTGATGAAGACAGTAATTTATTCCCCACTATTTCATACCACCTGGGGTTATGTAGCACTTTTTCACTGGTCAGTAGGCCGGTCGACATGACGTCACTGCGGAAGACTGAATACACCGGCATCGCGGCGCGATCTGCCCCGACGTTCTCTCCAATGGATTGTGTGCCTGACTGCTATGGAATTTGGAGGGGCTCCATGCCGGACCGCTTGTTATTCGCCTCCAAGTGTTACCTCTTGACGTGAATAAATAAAGAAGGTCACTTGAGTCACATAGTACATGATGGCGAGTCAGGTGCATTCCTTCTCGCCGCAGGTTCTGTAATGCTCGTTGCCGAGTGTTGGTCTCTGCTTGGTGTCGGCTAGGTGGTATAAGTGACTGCAGAGGTACAAGTGGTCATGTGAGCACACATGGTTACATGGTTCACGTGAACATGGAGTGTTTAATGGTTGTACGAATTCTTGGTTGTTATATTAATTGTGTTTTCAAATGAATGAATGAGGCAATTGACTGGAAGAGACACCACAGAGGTTTTTAACAATACGTCATTAAATGTTTGCTGCCAACAAATTTTAACACTCTCACATATCCACCATTTTCTTTAGTTCGTTTCTAGTGCTTTCCATGTGTGGTAATGTGTTGCGTGCCTCTGGGCCTTCATCGCCTGTTATACTTACCACTTAGTTTTCATTAGCCATTTTTCGTTACTGGAATCGTAATTTTATTTTCTCAGCCGGAGGCTGCATCAGCCCCAAGTCCCGATAGCCTGAAAGCGCCGGGACTGTAATCATGATGTAATTTTCTTTATTGGTCGCGTACCATCTTTGCGGAGTATTGGTTGCTAACACACACTAGCCATTACGCTATTGTAAGTGCTTCTTCGGAGGAATCTTACTGTAAGTGAAAGCCTGCTCGTAAAATAGTGGTTTTATTTCACTGCAACTACTACACAGCCAGGTAACTTTTGGGTCCTCTACCCAATCTACTACTGTGGCATATAAGGTAGCCTACATTCTCATTAGGCAGGCACACGGGACAACTACTAAAAGCAATACGACGTATTTGTCGGCACGGGGTGAGCCCAGGAGCAGCCATGCGGGCGAATGTCCCACCCACAGAGAAGAGTCTCACTGCTCAACTGAGCTGGGACCCTTAAAACTAAAATTTCAACTTGATCAAACTGCTTTAAATCTGGCACCGTAAATTATAACTATCTGTTAACAGCTTCTGAGCCTACAACAACCTGTTTATTTAACATTCCTGTCGCTGTTTTTTATTTGTATGTCATAAATTCTATGTAATTTGTTGCTGTTTTTGTACAGTTTTGACATGTATTCCACATCCTGGAGTTAACTGAGCTCAAAATCAGGATCTATGGAAACTAATATATAAATAACTAAATAACTAATTGAAAATATAAACTTGTTTTTTAACTAGTTAATATTTGAATTGAAATCAGTTTCGTTACAAAGCCCTTAAACTACCCAATAATACTGCTGACAAACACTGAAGAACCATCAGTGATTACAGTGCTCATCAGCAGTAATGTTAAATTGCAATAATTATTGAATTTACATTCTGAATTTTTGGTTTAATAGGTTAGGGCCAATGCAGACACTGCTTTCTAACATCTTATTTATTTACAAAACAAATAAATATTTAAATTATTAAAAAATTAGGAAATAAATAATTTATTTATTTACTAATAGCGAACCAGCCTGGCTTCACACAAAAACAATTCAGTTTTTACAGCGATACTTTGAAAGACAAAAATTGTTACTGTGGGTTATCCTTAAAATGTAAAAATTTGTTATCGTGGACTTTTCCGTAGACCTTTTTGAGAGTTACAATTCTGTGGTACATTAATTTGATGAATGTCTTATGGTTTAGTCAGCACAAGCCATGGAAGAACCCTAAAAGCAGTTTTATTACTTAATTACAAACAGTTAGACATTTATCTACTATCCTTACATTAAATATAAATATATAATACACCAAAACCTTTTCTCAAGAAATTCTCTAAATTATTTTAAATACCCTATCAAATCCATCAATTAGTTTGGAAGTACTAAGCGAATACACAGACATACATGAATAAGCAAGTTGGTTTTATACTACCTAGAGATAACGACATATTTTTAGTTATTAAAATGCCATTATATTTCCCAGTACATAGTGGATGGGACTTGTTCTGAAGAATGTTTATATACTGACACATTTTGGGGTTGGTTGGTCACAGGGTCTAGGTGATGAGATTAATGTCTGGAGGGCACCAACTAACCAGTTATGGGAATCTCCTCTGGTTAGCACAAGACACTTGAAGTGGGCCGTGTTAGAAAAACCTGGGCTAATGGACCCTGTGCTCCGTGTCTTAACGAGGTCGCCCGTGACTATTGACATCGGCGGCTGAAGATGCGACATAACATACACACTCCCGAGCTGGGATATTGTGTCTCCCCAGCACGCCGTTCCAATGCACTGACATACACACATCAAATTTCACACAAATACACTCAGACTTACATGACGCAAGGCAACATGGAAGGTAGTTGACTGTTGCAAGAGACTCTCGCCCTTAAGAACCCTGTGAAGCGGGATCATTGTACACAGACACATCGGTTACAAGAAAATACCATTTTATTTTAGAAAATCCAGATGAGATGGTACATCACTTAAGCGGGCATGCAGCACGAGGCCCCGCACTGACCTAAGCTGTGGTCACAAAGGTGTCAACGGACGCGATGTGCCTATGCTGGAGAGGCCGTGAGTCTGCTCCGGAAGGTTGGCATACTCGGAGGTGTGTACAAAGAAGTCAAATAATAGGTGTCAGTATGATTGCAAGTCTATTTGAACTACATGGTTTGAGTACACAATACACCGGAATAACATCCTCTAAAAATAAAACTTTCGGTATTAGCTGTTGGAATCATAGTGGATATAATACGGCAGTTGTTTGTTTTGTAATTTTTAAGCTGCGGGCGCGAGTGCTATACATGAGTTTTTCTTCAATTTAAACTTTGCAAATAGTTTTGCAATACCGTATTTAACGTTAAAAATTGTAATGAAATATTTATTGGGTAACTTGATTTAGTTACCGAATACCACAGTATCACTTGGTATGCAACGAATCTACTTTTTCTAGTGGAAGACTTGTGTATTGTTATTTTTATATCGTTAATAGTTAATACATATTAAATATTAATGTACTACAAGTAGTACCTGGATGTATTACAAAAATTTTATATAAGCGTACGATTTCACTCGTAGATTCTGCACTGACGTAACCTCAACTTTTTGTTTGTTGTAACAAGTAAATACTTTTTGTATTTACTTTGTGAAATATCGTTGTTTTAACTGAATTTAACAAAAAAATTGATTTTTTTTAATTGTTAATAGGGTCTAAATTAGATACTAAATTTCCCAAATAATTCTGTGTATTATTGTGGTTTGCTAACATATATTTACATTTTTTAAGGCAGGGCTACAATTGATTTAGTACAGAACATAACATGTGCATAGAAAGTAGAATACATGTGTTAAGATGACACCACAATTATGCACAGCACACAAACCAAAATATAGCACAGGGGAGGTGCACAGAAAGTAGGGCTATATTCTATCATTCCTGTGTGTATGCTATGCACCATGCGTGGCCAGTTAGAATGTGGATGCCACAGAGTTCATGTTAAAATAAAAATGGCTGGAGAAGTAATTAATTTGACTAGTGCTTAGAGAGTTTGGCGCCATCTAAATGGTAGTATGAATTGATTGAGGTTATTATTGTACAAGTGTTGTATTATAAGTTGAAATGTATAAAACAATTTATTTATAAATATACAACAATCAGTCGTTTCTGTGCATATGCTATTTTGAGTGTAACTTCCAGATTTGTGCTGTTTTTTTGGTTCAATAATTATAATAACCAACACCCGCAATTAGGCTACTGCCCGGTGGCAAGCACTCTCACCTCACCCCTACCCGACCAAACCCTATTCCACACCCTTCTTGAAATTTGCAATCCCACTCACAGATATCAATTCCTCCCGCAACACATTCAACTCCCTCACAGAACTCACAAACTTACACTGCCTACCCCGCTCCATTCTCCTCCACACCCTCTGAAGTTTCCACTGTTTCTTCCTCTTCCTCTAAACACCCCCTTTCTTAGCTGACTGTGTAAACTTCCCCATCCTCCTTTTCCATTCACCAACATGTACATCCTAACCAGCCTTTCAACTTTTCTCCTGTCCTTCAACGCGCTCCACACCATTTCTTTCATCATCACTGATGACCTATAATTCCCTTCGTCCTCACCATCCTGCCCCTGTTTTCTCCACCTACCCTTCACCCATCTTGCTGCTCTTCTTTGCACCTTCTCTAGCTCTCTAACCCCCACCTCCACGTATGTGTCCCATATTGCTGCCGAATTTTCGAATATCGGCCGTACCATTGTGCCATATGCCTTCTTCACCTCACCGCTGACTCCCTTCAGCACCCTTCTCAACATACCCAAAGCCCTTCTTCCTTTTGCGTCCACCCTCTCTACCTGTTTTTTCCCATCTGAGGTCTTCCTGCAATACAATCCTCAGATACTTATATTTTGCTGGTTCTTCTATCTCTTGCTCCTCCCATCTGTACATGTCCCTGCTTATCACCTTCTTTCTTGTAAACCTCACTACCTTAGTTTTTCTTACATTTATCTTCATTTTATTCTCCATGGTTCACAACCATATCCTGTCAATGTCTGCCTGCAAGTTTTCACCCCCTCCCGCCACTGCATACAATACAAAATCATCTGCAAACAATCTTATTTTTCTCATTATGTCATTTACCATTATGGTAAACAACAGAGGGCCCAGCACGCTTCCCTGCAGCAATCTTGGCGTAACCTCTCCCTCCGATTTTTTCTCCTCCACTTTCACCCTCTGTCTTCGCCCCTGAGAAAGACCCCAATCCATTCCACTACCCACTTGTCTGGTATCAGCTCATCCACTCTTCATCAACGTCCCGTGGAGCACATTATTTTTTGTCTTCTCAAAGTCTATAAAGCAGGCATCCACCTTTTTCCCCTCATCGGTAATTATTAAGTTTAGGGGCTTTTCTGTAACCCCCCCCCCCCCAAAAAAAGTGGTATATTTCCACTCTACTAATCACGTAGAACACTAATATACTACGGGCGTAGCTTTAAAATAAGTACAACATATTTTTAAAAATAGAACAAAATTGCGAAATGACTGTTCTAGACAATTTGTTTACATTTGTGAAGGAAACGTCCTAGACCAACAAAAGTTGCATTAACGGGTTCTGCACAGCTTACCTTGTTCATATTCAAGATGGCGTAATGTTAAAATAAGTAGAACATATTTAAAGAAATCGCGAAATTTTATGTTTACGTCTATTAACGTCTACCGCCATTAATAATGGTTGCGCATTGCATATTTCACGCAATCTAGCCGGGGCATATGTCATCACGGGTCATACGTTAGTATGCCTGTGTGTGGCTGCAGGTGCGGGTCGTGGTGAGTTAGGTGTTGTTCCGTTCGTGATTTAAAACGAAGAAAGCAAGCAAGACTACGTTTCTGCATTATATTAGCCTATTAACGAGTGCTTCTGTGTATATATTCGGCTGTAAACGAGTGTTTCAGTGCGTTATATGCACGTATGTGGCGCTTTGTGGAATATTATAATTTCATCGAGTCAATTGTGGTTGAATTGGCCGTTGGCAGACGTATGTACCACCCGCCTACATTGGTCAGGAATGTGATATTATTGAGGCAAGTTTATCAGCTTTTAGACAAAACTGGTGCAGTTTCCATGAATCTGATAAGTTTTATAGTACTCTCTGTGCCTTTCATTACAATGCAATATGAATTTTTCTGCTTTAATGGAAGGCTTTCAATCTATAAGGTCCTGAACTTGTCTCCCAGAATTGTCATCGCGTTCAGAATTGAAAGTTTATCGGTGCTTAGACAAAACAAGACTAGTAACCATGAATCTTAAACATTTTTAAATACATTTTTTAGTGCATACACCAGTTGTGATTGAAGGGAAATGTGGATTTTTCTGCTTCATTGGATGGTTTTGAGTGTAGAAGGCCCTAAACTTATTTTCCAGATTGCCAAGTCGTTCTGAGTCATAAGTTTATCAGCGTTTTGACAAAAACTGGATCACAGTCGCAATGAGTCTTATACATTTTATAATACACTGGCTAACTGTGATTGCCAAGCAATGTTAATTCTGCTACAATGGAAGGTTTTGAATCTAGAAGGTACTAAACTTATCTCCCAGAATCACCAAGCCATTTTAAGTTTCAAGTTTATGGGCACTTAGATGAAAACTGGCCACAGAGTACATGAATCTGATGCATTCTTAAGTACATACACCAGTTGTAATAAGATTTTAATGTTAATTTTTCGTCTTCATTGGAAGGTTTTCAATTTAGAAGGCCCGAAACTTATCACCTATAGTCTCCATATTATTTTGAATCCGAAGTTTATCTGCGGTTAGACAAAAAGTTTAAAGATGCCTTACTTCTGTGTTTCCTTTGTGACATGCTTATTTGCTTACTTAATGTGTAACTTACCTATCATTCTGCGTTTCAAATGCTCAATTCTTTGTTTTATATATATATATATATATATATATATATATATATATATATATATATATATATATATACACTCACATACACTGGGATTCGAAGCTAACTTCACCTTAGTATTTAATAGTGGGGAGAGATATTAATATCAGCATAACTGTAGACTTAAAGAAGTAAAAGTATTAATTTTATAATTACTTACAAAACTATAAACAACATAACAATGTAGGTCCATACAACTAAAGTTCTTAGGATAAGCCATAATGCCTGAAACACTTTAAGATAAAATTAAATGGAAGTGCTTAGAAGTCACCAATTTTCATAAAACCTATACTAAAAAAAATAGCTAAAACTGTACAAAAACCAATTTTAGAGAACCACAGATGCTATAAATTGGGCATTTTGCAAGGTCACTTTTCAACATAGTAATACCCTAACAACCATTTAAACTAACCTATGCTGGTGATTGAATAAATTTTTTTATTGTATACAACCTACAATACCAGTTTGATAACTGTTTTTGTCCTATTTGAAAATAATCTATGATAGTGTTTTCTTTGCGGGTAGGTTATGGTTTCTCACAATTAAAACTGATCTAAGTTAATGTATTAGGAGAATCCCTATTTTTTCATTTAAAACTAACATAAAATGTTTTATTGTTAGATTAGTTCATGGCTGCAGTATGTCCATATAACATCAACTAAAACTATAGTTACAAAAACATGTTGTCTATTTCTGATAATCATTTAGTATAGAGAAAGCTTAAATAGATTGAAACGTTTGTTTAATGAAACAATTGTTTTATCATTTAAATGAGACATAAGAAATGAATGATTATGAATTGAAAGAAGACATGGAAATATACTGTACCTCAAAACACTTAAAACCGGGTAAAATGAAAATGAGGAATCTATCAGCATGATAAATGCAAAAATTATAACTGCAATTTATAAATTAATTAAAATA
Source organism: Clitarchus hookeri (assembly GCA_002778355.1). Taxonomy (NCBI): domain Eukaryota; kingdom Metazoa; phylum Arthropoda; class Insecta; order Phasmatodea; family Phasmatidae; genus Clitarchus; species Clitarchus hookeri. Next base: position 1,023,678 of record NQII01000090.1, read on the forward strand.
TTAACTATATTCACATAACTTGAATTTACAATGTATGGAGGTGAATGTTTAGTTGTGTGACTTTCCCTAGTTCTGGAGGTGGCCACGGTTGGTTTAGTGGTTGGAGAACTCACCTCCCACCTAAATGAACTAGATTCAATTTCCGGATTTTGACATGTGGGAATCTGCTGGATGATGCCGCGGGTTAGCAGGTTTTCTCGGGGATCTCTCGTTTCCCCTGCCCTTGCATTCTGGTGCTGCTTCATATTTGCTTCACTTCACCCTCATAGGCTCTCAAACCCTCGATGTTAAGAGCTACCCAAATCTCTCCACACTGCATCCCCCCTCCCCACAACCACCAAAAGTTGTAAAATGTTTTGAAAAATTGTAAACTTTTAGACTTTACAGAGGTTTCTGATTTATTTCCACTTGGGCACATTTATTTGGCCTTAAATTGTGAATTTTTTTTTCCATTTACGAAACTTTTTATTTAACTATGTATTCTGACGTACTTGTTTACATTTTAGAATGTATATGATGTCCAGTGTTGTGAGCAAATGGGAATCAAAATTCTGTAGGATAAGTTACTCTGATAGAATTAGCAACTATATTGTAGATGCCAGTTCGTTCTTTTGCAATTCACATTTACTTCCCTATGCCTGCAACAAATGCTAACAAGTTTATTAGTGTGACATTTGTAATTATGTATGTGTCTAACTCGGTGCAAATGAATATAAGTTAACGGTTAGTAATTGCATTGTAAATAATATATTACATAAAAAATTCACTTTATGAAATATAATGACTACACTATTATTTTATTTGTAAAAAAAAAATGAAATAGAGAATACAAAAGAAGTAAGAATAAACAGTAGGTTAAAGGCTGGTCACTATGAATTTATCACTTTTGAAATCAACATTAGAAAAATGTTACTGCTCTTACCTGCATGCATTTTAATGAGTAGGTGACAGACATGCACTCAGTAAAGTTGGTAATGATGGAGGGAAAGTAGTTCCATGCCTTTACGTCAATTTTTTTTTTTGTTATTTTAATAAACATTAGTTACAAAATTATCAAATTTGTAAAATTCTCTCTGTCCTAATTCTTTCACAGTTTCTCATGGCCAACACATGAATAAAGCGATTAGGCCCACTTTAATGTTAATGTTACCTGTGGTCGAACAATACACAGTATGCATAGAAGTAGATCTTAAGTAGGGCTTTCAAAAGTGCCCTGTTTACTGTGAACAGCCTATAATAGCAATGAGACTATAGGTATGAAGATTTGTGTTTATGAATTTGGCCGTGCTATGTTCAGAAATAGCGAGTTTTGGTTGTAAAAAATATGGTTTAATGTAAAATTTGACATTTACATATAGGTATGACATAAGGAAGCAAAATAAATGTGCAAAAGAGCATAAAAAGGGTTGTAAATTAGAGGTTTTTCTGAAAATGCATTTAATAAAGCGTGGAAAGCTTAAAGAATTGTTCATTACAAATTAATTGTTTTACTTATCTTTTATTGATAATGTTAAATGTAATGATGTGTGGAAAGTAAGTTTTGTTCTGACTGTGGTTCTGTGCAGTTTGTATGCAGTGTATTTATTGTTATAAGTTTATATGTGGGGTATGATCAAAAGAAAATATTAGATCTTGAAGAAAATGGTACCTAGGATAAATAATGTGTTGACTTAGATGTGTGTGTTATAGGCATAAACATTTTATAAAAAAATTAGCTGGATTTCTGTGTAAAAGCTGTGATTAGACTCAAGTGTTAATTTGTTTTTTGGTGAATATCGGGTTGTATGATAGAATAAATAATGTATTGAAATTGTGAGTAATTTTAACATTTTGTGAAAATTTTGTTAGATTGCTGTGTAAAGCAGAGATTCAACCCACCTACTTTTAGGTTAATTTAGTAGATTTCAGGCTATATGATAACATAAATAATATCATTTTGTAAATTTAAGGCTAGATGATAATATAAATAACATATCAAAGGTGTGTGCAATGTAAACATTTGAGGAAAAATTGATTAAATAGCTGCTATAGCTGTGATTCAATCCACAAATGGTTAGATTTTGTTAGATATGTTTGGGTTGTATTCAGCATCACAACTGGGAGGGATGGATGATACCTCCCACACCAATAATTGGTAATTCATCCCCCCACCTATAATTTACCCACGAGCTGTGTATAATTTCTTTAAAAAATATTGTTACAAGATATCAGAGGGCCGCATGCAAGTTTGTGAGAGATGGAGGTCTTAATAAAAATGAAATAAATACATTTTATTTTTAATTTATTAACACATCTATTATTTACAAAATTAAGCTATCTATCTCCATTATTACTATTGTTATTTTCAGTGAGCACAATATTTAATGTCTAACTCAATTATAATTAAAATACTTCTCAGTGTATCTATATAGGTTAGTCACTTAATTCACAACCATTATTTACACGTATTCAGTCTGGCTATTGTCATCATTCCAAATGTCTGCCCCTCACACATCCAGTTCAATAATCCCACCTGCCAGTCTTTCTCTCCACTGCACCAATGCTCACAGTATGCAGACTTCACTCCCACTGGTCGCTCTCACCAGCACTCGTTGCTTTGCTGGCTCATCACTTTGCTGTCATTGCACACCTGTCACTTAAGGTCGCACAACCCTCCAAAACTATACTGTAGGCTCAGAGGCCCATCACGGCTTAAGTAGTCTTGCTGGCCTTATCTAGAAGGTTCACCACACCCTGAGTCACACAGAGGGAGTCTAGGACAATGATCAAAATGTTCTTGAAAATATAACCCCAGAAGTTGAATCCACTGAAGGTCAGGAGCATGCGAGTCCCGATAGGCTTATATCCCACTTGTGGCAGCTTCTCTTTGTAAATCGCCACCTGCTTCTTATATTACCACCTTGGCACACCGTGTTGCTCGCTAGAGTGGAACGGGGTAAGGGAAGCGATGCCGACCAGCAACAACAAAAATTAATGAGTTACTCTCCTAAATATAAAAAATAAATGAAGCAACATATAAATATGTGACTGTTGTTTATACAGCTCTGGGTTTCCTTAGAACTTCAGATAAAGAGCGCTGACACAGTTCTGAAATCAGGGAAGGCGAGTGGAATGGTTCAAAAGTTGTTGGCAGATAAGGAAGGACAAAGGAGCGTGTCTGTAAGTTGTGGTACCTAAATGTGTGTGGACAGACACAAGATATTGTGTCTTTGTTTGATGTGATTGTGTCTGTAAAATATTAAAGTGGGTAGCCTTGCAAGGAAAGATAACAGATTATCGAGAGAAACACAAAAATGCAAAAGTAGTACCAAATACTGGACAGTTAAATCCTTATTTTCTTTAGGCATGCACTTGCATTTCTAATCTATTTACGATATCTTAAGAATAATCATTGGGCATTTTTGGTATGTACTACGTATTAAGGCTATCTGTATCTGAAACTGTCCTATTTTACTGCTATCTACTATGATTAATAAAGCATTAGATCATTAAGGAATACCGAGCCTTATGGTTGTTTCATAGAAGATGTAAATGCTATACAGCATGTTTGTTTCAATAAAGCATAAGATATACCCAAAAATTTCAAGGTTTTCTAATAATTATAATAATAATATTTTAACGGATTCTTTACATTGAGTCATTTCATTTACAACACTGTAAATCATAGAAAGTTTTCTGAAGGTACTAGTGAGACTCCAGATCATAATTTGAGTAAATATGCAAATTTAATTTTAAAAAAACTAATAGTTTTTGTTAAATTATTGATCCATAAAAAATTGATTTCTTTCAAATTAGTCATCCAAAATTTTATTTACAGTCTGGAACTAATTTTAGTAACATGTTCAATTGTTTGCTTCTCTTAGGGATACAGGCCAAACCTTCTTTGTTTAACATTATTTTATGTAGTTAATTAGAGTTACAGTTCCTGCTAATTTTACATAAACTGCAGTGTTAACAGATACCATAATCATTTATAAATTTATGTTCTTAATTAAAAAATTTAATTATTCTCTGTAGGTAGTTAAATGCCAGTGTAATTTCTTTATTTACAATTATCTCGACAAACATTTTCACTAAGCCTATCTGTTTTCACGTGCATGTCTCTTACAGTCTCTCATGTCTGCATCTGATTGCATTTAGGCCTTAGCTTTATAAATGCAACTTTTACCAGTGCTGGCCTGCTGCATTCTGTATACCATTTCTCATGATAGTTCTGGTAGAACACCATCTTGTGTCATTACGTCTTCTATCCCCACTACAACAGCCAATAGTGTGCAGCGTTATGAGCTTTATTATCGGGACACACTTTTCCCTTTCCCTACCTGGTTTCTCAAGGTTATTCACATGGACGCAAAGTCTTTTAATGTATTTGAAATTGTATTTTCTCATCTTTCTCTACCCCCATGTGGTGGCGGGGATTTAGAATGTCACGACAGCCATCCCGTGCTTGTTTTAAGAGGCGATTAATCTGGACGCGGTCTGGATCTAAAATATGTTTGGATCATCATCTCATTCTTCTTTCTTCGTCTTCTTCTCTTTTATTATCTTTCTCTATCCTCCTAACCAAACCCCGTCGCATATTCCTTATCTCCAGCATTGTCTCAGACCATAGTGATGTCCTTCCTAATGAGAGTCTGTCCTCACCAATGAGTGCTGCCTCAAAATTGTATGACCATACATGGTACCTTCGTTAGTGACAGTCTAACGAACCCTTCTCACTAGCCCAGCAGGCAAATCCAGGAACGAAGTCCGTATCCACGTACATATACACCCACGTAGCACCAATTGGTGCCTTCTTGCTTGGCAGGAGAGGTTGTGATGTCAAATTAGCCCTTGCGCGTAGACCTGCTGGGAAGACGTGTTACCGCTCTATGGAGGAGGCCGGTGTTTGTAAATGTTTATTTTTTGTAGCTACTGGATGCTTATTTATGCACGCCACTGGATATATTATGTTCCACAATAGTGGTTTCACATAAAACAAAGATGTGTTGGGAGATTGTCTGCATAATCACTCTCATCGACTGATATAGCTGTATTTGACCTATGCAAAAATGGTGTGGCATGGTGTTGTTCAAAATCAAATAAAAAACTATACCAGCATATAACATCAAATCTGAATAAAAAACACCACGGACAAAAACTGAAAAGAGTATCAACTATAAATCCCCTGAAATGGCACCAAAGGGTGGCCTCTGTATTGGGGAGCCTGAAATGTTTTCCCTGGTAGGGAAGTAAATCTGGCCTCGCTCAGATTGTACAATTTGCCCTGGTTTGCTTTGATGTACACTTTGGTGTGCTGCTGGAGCAGTAATTTGCAGTGAATAGTAGAGAAGGGTAGCTCTTCCTAAGTACTGCTTAGGTCTGTGGGAAGTTGGTCACCTCCAAACGTCCTTGAGATATTTTAACTGCTGGCTTCTTTTCTCCCCTCCCCTCTCTTATATCCAGCACAATTATCGCGAAGAAGTAGGAGCATGGGGCACTCTTGTGATAGAGGTGGTCACCAAGAATATATACAAATCATCAATATCACCAAAAAACTCACCTTTCCCCAGTGATGGACCCGTTATGGCTAAGAAGGGACAGAGTGACACCATTCAAACCCACTCAGGACCTGAAGCACTGTCATTCGCCTGTCGTTACTTTGATGGTCAGTGCATCCACTACCATGATGGGTGACGCCATGATGGGTGACCGAACTTTCCCAAGAGGCTGCATGATGTAAAAACTGCGCAGGGAAACAATGGAATGGTGTATAGCAGCCAGACAAAACCTACTCTCTGAGAAAAAGCTGTGATCTTGGGAAAACTCCACAATAAACTCTAACTTATCGAAAATGCATGAATAAGATTTAGGTAATCTGCATTCTAGTTCTTTTAAACAGTAAACAGTGGCATGCTTTAATTGATACCAAAGCTTCCCATACATTTGTCTGTGTAAATTAAATATATGTATGTCGAATTAAACCAGCCAACCAAGCAGTTCAGTTAGCTACCAAATCACATACTTGTGAAATGATAGATGTTGTCATAATTACAGTGCTTATTTGGGACATTGTGGCCACAACAGCATTTTACCCCAACATTTTATGTGAGGTAGCTAGCTATCTTTGGAAAACCATGCTTGACCAAGCAGAACACCATAGGGGAACCAACTACCAGACGAATCCATTTCAGTTAGAAAGAGCGCTGAACTATTTGCAAATTATACCTGTGGACCAAGAGTGCCATACCAGATATGCAGATGGAAGAGCTTGACCATGCTGTACCACCGACATATCATGATGCCTTACGTTGCCTGCTCAATAACAGCCATGATGTTTTTGCCACCACTGACCTTCTGTGTCGTACCAATGTGCAGAAATTTGTACTTCTTTAACACAGAACCCCATCCCTATTCATTACCAACCTCACCAACAAAACTTTCATATAGGAACAAATGCAGGAAATAGTGGATATATGTTTCATTGAACCCATCAAAAGTGCTTACATCTCTGCCATAGTTTAACCCCGAAGAAAAATAGATCCTTAAGGATTTGCATCGACTTCAGGCCCCCTCAATATCATCACTGAAAATGCTTCACTGCCATTCATCAATATCAAGTACACACTCAACAGTCTTGGCTGTGCCAAGCTCCTGGCATTACTCGACCTCCATAGAGGTAACTAGCATTTACCAGCAAAGCAAGATGACTGGCACAATACAGCATTTGCCACCCTTGTTGAATGCCATTTTCAGTTCATGGCCATGCCTTTCAGTTCGAAAACTAAACCTTCAACATTTCAGCCCACGATAAAGCAAAATGTCGAAGAGTTAACCTTGGCTTATCAGGACTATTTTGTGATTTGGTCTGATTTGTGTGAATACCACGTATGGTGTTTGTCCCTAGTGAATGAATGCCTCCCCTTTAACTATAAAAAAATATGCAGATAAAAGTTTCAACTATGAAAATCATGCAACAAATTTTTTGGCTAATATCTGGATGAATAGTGTAACCGCGCTACTCCAGAACAATTAACTCTCATTGACAACTACCCACAAACTACTATCTGTAAACAGATATGTGAATATTTTGGAATAGTAATCTGGTTATGTGAATTATTCAAAACTTTGCCATTATCCCTGCTTTCTTACTAATTTGCTTTCATTATCACATAAACTGAAATGGAATGAGGAGCATTCAGAGAGTTTCACGTGAATTAAAGACTGTTTTTGCAACTGCCTGGCGCTTACAAAATACGACATCAGCCATCCACTTGTATTTGCAAACAGACTAGAGTGGTGTATGCTAGGTGCATTGCTATTTTAACTCTGTAAAAGGTTAGCAAATACATGATCGATTACAGTAGTGTCAAGTTCAGTCAAGTGGAAAGCCATTATGAAATAAACGAATGGGTGCGTCTAGCCATAGTTTGGCCTGTAAATGTGTAGAGACAAATTGTGAAGTAGTAGTTCTTCACATTTCTCACATATAATAGGTGCCTAGTCTGGCTTCCTAACACCGAAGAAATTCGCAACAAGCTTACGATCTTGGCCCTATTTCTCGAACCCTTTGACTTTAATATGCAGCACATACTGGGGACAGTGAATCAGCTGGTGGATACCCTATCAAGGTCATCCAGTGACACATTAGTACAGTACGAAGAGGAGTGGGAAGCCCTTATACACCCTTCTCCTTCTAACAATTGTAATATGGACAAGACCGTAAATTGCATGCAAATTAGAGTAACTGTCACCAGGCCTCTTCTTACTGACATCACCACACATCTGATCCAAGCACAACAATCGTACCCTGTCACCTGCATGTGGGCAGAAGTGCGCACAGTGAAAACCAATGAATGGTGGTGTGTAATAGGCAACCATTTAGAATCATGTGCAAATAACAGTAGGGATTATGCGACAACCTAAATACCACATGCCACTAGGGAAGTAGTGCTGCAATTTTCCCACAACAAAGTAGTGGCTGGCCATCCTAGCGCACTTCAGGTGAAATGCAATGCTCAAGGACACTTATACTGGCCGGGTATTTTTATAAAGACCCACCAGTATGTAAATGTGTGTATTCCATGTAACTGTCTTAAAATTTGCTGTACTGACGATACACAGCAACAAGTGTAGAGGGTTCGAATAGAACGATTTGAAACTGTGGCTGTGGATTTCATGGGACCATAAACATGCACAGCAACAGGAAAGAGATTCATACTCATGGTGATTGACCAGTTTTCGAAATGAGTAGAAGCATATCCAATTTAAGAGTGATAACTAAATGCACTGAGAAACACAGAAGAGTTTCCCCCCTGGTGGGGACACCTCTGTGTTGTTGTCTGACAATTGCACTCATTTGACAAGGCATAAGTGGTGTGAGTACCGTACAAATCTGGGCATACTTCAGAGTACCATTGCTGTCTACCATCCACATGCAAATCCAAACAGAGTTCAGAAACCACGAACTAAATCTCAGCTGCAATTTTGCATGAGTAAGAACCATGTATCATGGGCCAAACAACTGTCAGATGCATGGTTATTTTAACACTCGCACATATCTCGCCAACATGTAAACCGCAGCAGTACTGTCACACAGATGCCCGGCCCTGTTCCCAAATGAGATTGCATACATAAATCAAAGTCAGCTCAGTAACACCAAGAGCAATTAAGACCACCATCACTGCAGGGAGCATACAAGTACACTACCAATAGCAGAGATAAGTCGTGCAATGGCTGCCTGCAACCACTCACAAATTTCCCGCAGTAAAGCCAGACAAGCTTATTTATATAAGATCGCACCAGCTGTCTGCAGCAGTTAAAAATTTCTGCTTGACCGTTGCACCTAATTAGAGCATGCTGCATACCAGCATCAGCTGACTTACAAAACACCTTATTTGGTTCTTGTGGGAAGATGGCATTAATTGCACATCCACCATGACGACCTGCACAATGCGGATGCTCACACTGGTGCTACAAAAGCAGATGCCACAGTGGCACTGCCAGAGCCAGCACAAATACACTGCAACTGCCACACCTGTAAATAACCTGGAAGCCTCGGCACATGAGTCCATCACAAACATAAGCATACAATGCCTATTGCATCCTGCAACGCACAACATTTCGATGCCCATAGGGACCATAGTCAGCAGGCCATCATTGGGCATTCACAGTGCCCCTCCTTTATTCATTCCTCAGACAGTTGCTATTGAATCCGCGACACCGAATGTCGCGATAACCTGATTCGCGACCCCATGGATCGTGATACCCTCTGTCACAATACCTGTCACAGACGATGATGCCCATGGCTCACCAACAGGGGAGCCTGCCAGAACCACGATCCCGCTGACATCTTCCCTGGTCAGCAATGCAGAGATGCTGCTAGGACACCTGGCATCCACTTCCATGTGTGAGGCCACAAACAATCTAGTGGTGGATACAACTCCACTGTGCACTGGGAATGTCCAACAACCCATCCAGCACCTCATACTGATGTGTCATAGGCTCAATCCATGCCCAACTTCAGCAATAATACCGAGACTTAGGATGATGCCATGCCCCTTCACTGCTCCAAATGTCTCTGCTTCCCTTCATGTGCATCCTTTTTGGCTTGTAGATGCACTCTGCCTTCTTCAGCAGCCGGACAGCACAACATCATATATTCACCCACCCAGCTTCTCCGCCTTCACTCCCCACCCAAGACCCTTACTATGTGCGGTCTAGGAGAGAGAAAAATTAACGACCATACTGCTGTCACTAGAGGGCATCAGGGATCAATGGGCTGCAGCAGACGAATGGCCTCTGCGAATGGGAGTCATATAATGCATACAGCTGCCCTCCTCGCCTAGACTGTTCGTCCTGATACACCACTGCAGCTTCTACATTTCCTCTTCTGGGGACGAGTCAACCCGAATATGGCAGCCACCCTCCCTGAATCTAACTTTTCGCAATATTTGCTAGAAATGCACCACAATTTTGCGAATTACCAGGCACCACAGAAGTTAGGTTGCCATTCCACTTTCATGACCACATTGGAAAGGTTTTGAGAGCATGACAATTCGGGTCGACCAACATCACCAAGAGAAGTCCTCAGTAAGAATACCAACAAGAAAATAAATGTGGCGATTGAGTCACAACTGTTTCAGTGTTCCAACAACCCCTTTTTCCCCTCTTCATTTCATGTTTTCGTCCCTGTGTGTGTTGTGTGTGCAGTGAGAGTGTGGAAAATCACAGTTCCAACATTACAAGTATTATGCCATACAGTAACAATGGTAAATAACAAAGTCAGCTCTAAGAGCTTTGTTGTGATGGAATCGAGCATGACTGCCCCACCACATTTACAATGAGAATGGGCTCGTCCAACACGAGCCACCTATTGCCAACCATAATTTGGGAAATAAAGGATGTAATTCATTTTTATATTAAGCAATTATAGTGCCAAGTGTTCTTGAAATATATTAGAAAAGCAGCGAACTGGTGAGAGAGACAACATAGGCAGTAATTAAAATTATAATGGCTACACATATTTGTGCAAACATACTTGACTTTCTTATGTAATTAGCATATGCAAATTAATGTTTAAGATCATAATGTCTTTCTGTAAAGGATAACTGTTTTTTTTATTTACTTGAAGTGTATTTGGAGTCTCTTTGTATATTCTTTGGCTACTGAGCACATATGTTACTGATGGGATGAGCTTTTTTTTCAATTGGTTTAAAGTAACATTACCAGAGCGGTCGGGGATAGTAATGCTCACGTCGTCTGGCGACTATGTTAAGAAAAATCAGAATATTTCACAATACTGCCTTTTCTAATAGAATGGGCGCCAGCTCACTTGGCGAGTACGAAGACACAGTTCTCAGGCACATGGGCCGAACGACCACGAGGCTGTACTCTCTGGCACACACAGTACAAATTAACAGGAATACATAATATAGCCGGGGTATTCAGGCTCCCCAGCATTCATTTATATTACCTTTTACCTTGTAAATGAATTATGTCTCCTTGAGGTGCCGATGACTTCCTGGATAGGACCAGGGCCCGAAATACAACACTAAATTAGAACTCACATGTTTCGGTTAAGTCAAGTAAATTGTATTGCCGAATAATATACACAGTTACAAGTAAACAACGCAAATTAAAGCTGACCTGACTCACAACGCCTGGCAGCGGCCGTTATTGTACAGAAAGGCAAGATTGGCGAGGAATATTACATAAGTAGTTAAACCTCCAGGGTCGGTAAATTAAGCTAATGGAGGAGTGCTGCGAACCTGGGGAAGACTGTTGATAAGCTAAATAAAAGTTCCAGAAAAATAAGTTAATTTATTGCAGTAAAGTGTTCAGAACAAATTATGTAAGTCACCCACGATGCAACACAAGTACACCACCAAAGACCAGTGGAATCAGACTGCCGTGGGTAGCACATTCAAACTGCATCCTCACCGAGAGCTTACACCAACCAGCGAGGTATCTTACTTTATTGACCTCATTACATAAACACGTAAAACATACAGACAATATGACCCTTGAATGTTCGGGATGGACATCCCTTAGCTTGAGGACAGTTCAGAATTCTTTCTTAAGAACTAATTTAAATACAATACATGATTATGTGGTACCTTGCTGAGAATGTGGGAAATTTAGGTCTGTTTAGTTTTGGGGCAATATATGACTGGTACAGTCAGGTTAAAAGGACTAATTATTTTCTTTGTCACTAATCGACTTGATTAGACAAACTATTAGACTCGGAACATTATTTAGAACACTTCAAATACTTTAGCCTTGCTACTCTACACCTTGATAAATATGCATGTAGCGTGTATTTATTCTGCAATTATTTCACAATCACCTAAGTGAGAATTTGATGGAAATTTGCCAGTGGGCGATAAATCATAATGCTATTTAATACATATTTAACACTTGATTCCTATCCGAATTACACAGATCACTCTCAAGAATTCACAAACCATCGATTTGATCACTCGGTACCGGGCAATTACCCGTTCCCAAGTGAACGATGCAGACACGCATCGGGATGTATGTAGTGCGAGTTCCGCAGGCCACTCAGGTGCAGTGACTGTGGGCATATCACATGATGACAATGGCCGTGCTGGACCATGCAGTTGTGGTCCACATAAAATACCCTGCCCTCCTGGTGACCACTGTCACGTTAGGGAGAGGCGGCTCAAGGCCGTGTAGGTGCAGCAGGTAATTTAATGGCGTCTCTACCACCGGAGCAGCCATCTCGGCAAGATGAGCTTTACAGAGCTGGATTGCCCTGCTGCAGGGTTGAATGCCAAGTGGTAACAGTTTAAATTACCCTTGGCAATTGAGATCACACTGGTTCAGGGGAGTCGATCGGCAGGTTCTACACATTCTGGGCAGGTTGGTGGCCCTGCCACTATCGAGACACTTCTGCTGGTACTGCTTTTTCAACAGTGCCTCTGCTTTTCGCATTGATGGTGTTGAGGGTGGTATGGCCACCACTTCGAGGAGATGCTCGACCCGGAACTGGACCTGGCCACCGATGAGTCGCGTGACCTGAGAGTCTGGAACGGGGCACCTAGGATTGCGGGTGTGACCCGGGGGCCTCTGGCATCGCGGCACTGGGCGCTGCGGTATCTGGCATTCGGTCGTCATTCCTGGCGCTCTCCGCACATTCGGACTTCCGCAAAGCTCGTGGCTCTGTAATTGCAGCTGATGACCCACATGTCCTTGAGGACATCGGTGTTGGTAGACCTGGTAGTGCTCATGCGCCTGATATAATCCATTCACGGTATCTTCGATACTTTTGAAAAGAACCTTTGAAAAATCACCCTAGGAGTTACATGTTCAATTGGTTATAAAAAAATGGTACATGGAAAAAGGTTTTGTCTTGCTTTTAGCACTGAAGCACTATATAAATTGGTTGTTTTAAGTTTTAAGTATATTTTTTCAATAAATTTTAATAATTTGTTAAAAGTCCGTAAGAATTAACAACGGATTTTGAAGGGACATGTTGGTTATAGCTGAAAAGAAATAGTTCGTAGGTTAAATATTAATATGTATAAATTTAATGCCGTAATTGTAAAGTTAATATTGCTAAACTATATATTTACATTTTTACGTAGCACTCATGGGTAAAGATTTCACCGTTATTAATTGAAATTAAATAAATTTCAGTTGTTGTCCAGCGGACTCGTACACTCCATCTTGTTCGTTTGGGCACGTTTTTTTCAGAAGTATAACCACGCCATATTGGAGACGCTGAATTGTGGTTATAAAACTAACGTAACACATTCTTTCTACTTACAAGATAATTCTAGGTTAAGATGTAATTTTAGTATTAGCGTTGTTATTTCTGCAGTTTATCAAATAAACGTGCAAAATATAGAAAGGCATTTGAATATTTCCGTTACGTTATTCCCTTCGCAAAGAATGCAAAGGAATCGAATTTTGGTCGCCGCCAACTGATAATCGATTATTTTCGAAAGCTTTTTGTGGAGACCAAGAGATGGCAGCACATTAGCGTTGGTTCTTCAGTGCCAAATGTTAGCCGTGACTCGTCTTTCCGCCGCATAGTGTTGTTTTTATGTTGCAGTGAAGAAGCGCGACAGTTCTTGATGGAACAGAGATGTACCTACACCGCAGGTTTCAAAATGAAAGTGATTTTGTTCGCTGAAGAGTTTGGAAATCGAGCCGCGGGCCGTGAATTCGTAGTAAATGAAACGTTAGTGCGGGGCTGGAGGAATTTTTCTCACTTATAAGTCGCACCCCAAGTTTTCAATAAATTTTTTTTTTAATAAAATGTGCCACTTATATGCGATAAAATACGGTACCATTTATCACAGTGAAATCTTTAACCTGAGTGCTACTTCCAAAAGTTTATTATGTAAAATTTAACTTTTTCCTTACAGCAAATATGTAAATAAATCTTAATACAATAAGTAAACTTTAATTAAATTATATAATTAACAGTTCCGATATATACTTCAATCTACCTTTTTGTATGTATTACAACATTTCGCTAAATTGATTAGCATTTTTTAGACATTTAGAGAATTTTATTAAAGTATATGACAGTTGAGATTACATGGCATTGTTTCTCTTCAAAAATAAATTTTGGTAGTTCCCACATGGACACTGTTAATAAAATATTTGACAGTTCCCACAAGGCACTGTTCGTTTACAAAATATTTGACAGTTCCCACATGGCACTGTTTACAAAACGTTTGACAGGTGTCACATGGCAATGTTTTGTTTACATACTGCGGAAGGATACATAATCGGCTCCCTGAAAGTAGATATTTAGCAGGGTTTCAGAAAATCTTGAAGTTACCGTGAATACATTATACCAGCGATTGCCAGCACTTATTGGCCAGGACTACTTAGGTCGGCTGCGATTGTCTGGTGTTACATTGGGGCGCCACGGCATCCGGTGTCGGTGCCTCCAGCACGGCCTGTAGGTCGTCACAATGGAATTTGACTTGCCTTCGCAAACCCATCTAGATTATGTAACTGGTCTTCTCCACCCTTCGTACCACTGTGTGGGGTCCACTCCAGCAGGAGGCTAACCTTGCACAGATATTGGCACAGGTGGTCGACTGCTGGTGTTCTTGCATGTAGTCATACACGTTTTGCTATTTGCAGCTCTTTTGGGAACATGTGGTTTCCGGCAGCCACTGTTCGATGCACCATCCCTGTGGCTCCCTGGCCTATTTGAACCTCTGCTGGTAGTGTCTCCAATTCAGTGGGTCCTGAGTTCGTGGTTGGTTGTGGGTATGTATATTCCCTGGGTTGTGCCAGACTGTGTCTGTATAGTAACTCTGCAGGCGAGTGACCCGTGGGTTCGTTCTGTAGGTTTCTCAGGGAGTATAGTACCTCCGGGACATGGGTTGCCCAGGTAGTGTGGTCATCACCCAAGCGAATCCGGATCTGCACCTTAAACTATTGGTTCCTTCGCTCGGTGGGATTCGCACAGGGGTGGTACACTGCCGTTGTGTTCTGTACTACCTGCCACTTTGTTCAGAGTTTCCACCATCTCTTTTCCCTGAACTGTGGTCCATTGTCGAAGATGGTTACCTTTGGGTAATCTCAGCGGGCTATGAAATCATTCTGCAATGCTCCCGCTACATATTACAGTCATGAACTAAGGAGGGGACAAGCCAAGCACCAACTGGTGAAAAAATCCTTCACCTCCAACGAAAATCTCTTCCTGTTTGGGGTGCGCGGATATGGTGCCATGAGGACCAAGGCGATGGTCACAAAGGGTTTCTCTGGTACACGGCATTGCTGTTGAGTAACGCCATCGGCACGGTGCTTTTCAGGAAGTTTTATTTTTCGCAGAGACATACAAATCCCTGCACTGTACGGGTGATCCCTAGCCAGAAATAGTGGACTTGTATGTTCCACTTGGTTTGCGTGGCTCCTGGTTGTCTTCATTACGAGCTATTTCGGTTGTATATGGTGCACAGGAAAGGGCGTCGGCTGACTGGTTTTCTTCCCCCGGATCGTATTCCATCACGAAATCATATGGCTGTAATAATATGGACCACTGCTTGAGTTTGCTGGGGTCAGTACCCATGTTATACCGCCACATTAAACACCGATATTTTGTCTTCAATTTCAATTGTTGTTACTCTAGCTGTTGGCGGTAGTGTTTCATAGCCCAATCGATTTCCAAGCATTCCCTCTCGTTAACGTCGTAGTTAGGTTCGCATGCAGCAAACTTGGCACTACTGTAGTCTATTACTCAGCGTTCTATAGCATCATCGCATTGAAATAGATCGGTGCCAAGGCCCTCTTTTCTTTCATTTGTTTGCAGATATAATTGCCTCTGGGGGTCTAAATGGGACAGTTTGTCGCACTGCTGGAATGTGTATTTTAACTATTCGAACACATTTTGAGCAACGTCGTTCAATTAGAAATGCTGTTGTGTTGACAACAGTACGGGAAGTGGGGCTGTTATCGTGGCGAAGTCCTGTATGTAGGGCATTAACCAGTTTATAAGCCCGAAAAAGTTTCGCAGGCATTTGCATGTGTTGGATGTGGGATAGTTTTGAATAAGCTTCAATTGTTTATGTTTAGGCTGGAAACCCTCGGCGTCGACCATGTGGCCCAGGTGTTGAAGACAAGTTTTCTTTATATGACATTTTCCTATTGCCCTCATTAACCCATTGATAGCCAGTCGCTCAAAGACAAGAGATAGTTGTTGTACGTGTTCTTCCCACGTTTTGACCATGCAACAACGTCGTCTAGGTATGCGATCGTACACTCCCCTATCAGACCATCCAGGACGCGGACTCTCATGCTCTGGAAGGTGGAGGGGCGCATTTTAGCTCTAAGGGCATGGTGCAAAATTTAATACTTCAGTCATTGGGGGTTGTGAATGCTGTCTCGTAACGGTCCTCGGGTCGTACTGGTACTTGCCAATAGCCACTTCTCAGGGCAAGGGAAGATAACATCTTGGTGTCCCCTAACATGTTAAGTGCAGAGTTCACACCGATTAAAGGTGGGGGCACACTTTCGGTCACTTGGTTGAGCAGGCGGAAGTCCACAAAAACCTCCAGCTCCCGTCTTTCTTGGGGGTCATATTTATAGCTGGGAAGTAATTGCTTCGCAAGGGTTGTGTTACCCCATCCACAATCATTTCCTCGATTTTGTGATTATAGATCCTCAGGTGATAAGGGTCATAATCACGAGGGGCTGACAAAAGAGGGGTTAAACTTTAAAGAGTGGTATCGCATGTTCAGCCCTTCTCCTTATTTTAAGGTGTCTGCCACCTCAAATACATCCAGTCATTCGCTCAGGACTAGCTAGATTAAGCCCCTATGTTCTGCAGGTAAGGCATGGTCAAACATGAATAGTGTGACAGATCGTTCGCGGTTTTCTTTGCGATGCCCTATGTTGTACACCGCTCTCTGCTTGGTCAAAACGGAGTGAATGTGGTCCATGGTGATTTCAATAATGGTGTTGTGTTGTCTCAGCCACATCAGTCCTAGAATCAGGTGCTCTTTTATATCGTCAGAGACGAGGGTGATGATGTCCATAGAACAGTCACGTACATCTATTTCCACTTGGACTTCACACAAGCATTCGCTGGTCCCATTTAATTTGGCCAATTGTACTGTTTGTTTGTCCCTGGTGTTCAATTGTTGGGCTATCAACTCCGCTGGCACAAAGTTATGAGATTGCGCAGTATCATTTAAGGCGACAATTTTCCACTCATCCAGGAGTATGGATATTCTGATCAGCTGATCTCTGGCGGAGATAACCTTGCCTAGGTAATGGTGGCTCTCTTTGTTAACGATAGTTTCGCGAGTTCCGGTCGCGACAATAGCGGAGAGGGAAGCCCCAATTTTCTCTACTCTGCTTTGTCGTTTAATTGTGGTTCACTCGTTCAGTTTGCACACATTGTGTGCCAGTGATATTGTTCGACATTACATATGCGGCAGCGAGGCAGGTTTGGTGGGCCCTCCCCACTATTAACATCCCAGATTTGTGTTTGACCCATATGCCACTATTCACTTCGTAAATCCGGTTCTCCGCAGTATTGCTATGCGTATCTGTCCACCCACAAATACTGCGCACATTAAAATTTGCTGCCCTGAGCTTCTCCGTGTCTCGTGATACACTTAGTGCTGTTCTTAGGATGTGTTGTGTTCCTTTAAACATTATGGGCTCTAATGTCTGGTGATATTAATGTCTCACTGTTTCCACGATTGTTTTGAGCATTTCTTCCTGCAGGAGATGTGGATCATGTATGTCGGCTAGAGTTAACATTCGGCTAACGAATATGCTCAGGTCTTCGGTGGTACCTTGTCCCTCGGTAAACAAGGCGACCTGTTGTTTTAACATGGTACACGTGTTCTCGTATCTGTACATATATTTCTGTACGAATTATCCCCAGGACATGTCGTTTTCTGTGATAGACCACCACCATGCTTTCGCTTCCCCGAGTAGTTAGTTCCCGATGACACACTCCCACTCTTCCTCATCAACCCCATACTGTTGAAATCGAGTAGTGCACTCCTTGATGAACGAACATGCATCCTCTGATATCTGCTTGGAAAAGTTTGAGTGTCTGAAATTTGACGAGTTGTCACGTAATTACACACAGATAGTATTTTCCTATACTCAGAAACTGATGACTCCGGTGTTTCGAACGGTGTTCTGCTGGCTTCTATTATTCCCTGCCATGCAGGCATGGCTGGTACGAGTTCCATTCGCTGGGTTAGTCGGTTATGTGATCTCAGTACAGGTTAAGTGAACACGTCAAATTCCCTTTTTATTCGCGTGGGTTCCAGAATGATCCCGTATTGGGCTGCATACTTTTGTGGACACTGTTTACCCTTAAATGTTCCTTTCGCGGAACACCTGTCATTCCCCCGCGGACACACATGTGGGGTAAAAACTCACATTACACTCTTTGAGTTTATACATGTATTTTCGTTGTTCACAGAATATTTTGCCCGACACATAGAACCCTGTTTGTTGTTATGGTACTCACTGGTTGCTGGCTGAACTTGTGCTCTAGGAGTTGTGGCTTGTTGTTCACTGTTCTGTGCATTGCAAGGACTGGAACTGATGGTGCCACAGGGTAATCCATTCTGCATGGTGTAAGAAACTCCTATGTTTTATGCGTTGGCATTTAGCACAGCACATAAAGTCTGTGCCAATCCCTTCACACATGGAAGGCTCAGTTGAAGGAGACCGCTGTGGAAGCGAGCGGAGTCATCAAGTTTGCAGCATATTCGGTCGGCAGGTACCTGCATATACCTGGGCCTCTATATGTTATATTTGTCTAAGGGATCGAGCGTTCGGGGTTTTCCGTAATGATCACACTTCCCACAGGTGGATGGTACAGTTGGATTTTAATCCATTTCTCAACAGTATTTTGTATATCACACACGCGGTTGCAAATGGAACATGCGGTCGCCGTGACGCGGTAACTTGGTCCTTAGTTGTAATCAAAGACCATCTTCCCGGAAGGCAGTGGACTTTACCTTTCGCGATCTCCTCGCGCATGTGGAGTGTGTCGCTCGGTCCGGTTGTTTACCATAGCACGGTCACCCGTGTTTGTGGGCGTTTGATGTCTGGCCGGCTGTGACATCAGAGCGTATTGTCCTGCGCTGGCCTGACATACATTACATAATGGCAGTGCGACCACGTTCCGACTGGTCAAGCAACACAAATGGAGAATTTGAAATCTGACTGTTCTTTTTTATCTGGAATTACACACACGTGTTTGTTACATTTTATTTTTGAAACAACTAGTTGAACAAGAACTTTTAATATTTCCTGAGCAGTCGGGGATAGTAATGCTCCTGGCACTTAATTACTTATAATTCATACTGGCCATGTGCCTCTTTAACAGTGTAGGTCGGTAATGCACCTGAGCTGTTACACCATGTCAATGCTTCTGATGAGGGTGATTTTGTTTAGTAAAACCAGTCCAACTGCATGAATGTTTTTTTTTAAACTACCAGCTGCTTCATGCCGGTATCAATGTTGGGCACTCTATACACTGTGCAACCACAATCGTCAAATGTTGTACTAATCTACTGGTGTTTTAAGGTGGGTGAGATGGCCCATATAAAAGTGTCACTAGGCATTATGGTGTTTGAGGGGGCCTACACCCTCATTCGGGCCGTCATAAACTGCATTTCATAAACATCACATCATATTGTCAACAGGGTGGTATCAGGAGAATACGTGTGTACCAGCAGCCCACTCCTGAGAAAGATCTCGAGCTCTGTATGTGCTGGCACCCTTAATATATTTCACTACAACCTTCTAAAACCTGGTACCAAAAGTCTAACATTACATTCTCTCTGCTCCTGAGACCACACCAGCCCATCACCAGAGCCAGGCAAATGCCCTCAGCCAGTTCTAATGTCACAAACATTTAATAGAGGCATATTGTGTGTTTTTGATTATGCCTCAATACAATTGGAAATTAATTTTATCATTATTCTCTTCAAGGAAATGTCAAGATGTTCTCAGAATTAGTATAAAGTTAATAATATATTCCTGAATAACCTTTCCCCATTAACGATTAGAAGCCCTTTCTATATGTTGTCTGTGGTGTGACTCGGGTCTGACTTTGTACTAAATGTTCCCGTTTCACTGCTCGGTTTCCATGTATAAACGAACTTCTAAATGTGATAATTATTGAACATTGGTAAATTAAACTTTAGGTAACAATTATTTATTTCTAGGCATTGTATTCATTATGAGAAATACAGAAAATTACTGTAACAACTAGCTACCTTATTTAGGTAGTCTCCTGTGTATTCCAGTTAATCTGGTGCTTTCTTCGAGTGTGTATTCTTATTTCTGCGCTTCATGAAGAAAGGTGGTTTCCGAGAAGTGCCATGTGACTGCTCTGCTGTTCCTCGCCGAGACTCGTTGCCCAGGAGGTGCTGCTTCCTACAATGTCTGGATGAACCACTTTGCTTTCTCCGCCGACTTCTGCTGTGCAACATTATTTCGTGTTTTCCTGGGGATTTCTACTTTTTATCTAGTTTTCAGTTCTGCTGTCGATTTTTCTGGTTTAAAATTAAATTCGTCTTCACTTTTGTTTAATATTTTGAGCTGGCTTTCTTTCCTGCACATTGTTCTCATCTGCCAAAGATTCGTTTCCACAGACTTTGTGGTTTCTCTGATCGTGTTTCGGCTGTTACAATTTTAGTTTATATTTGTAATTGTGCGTTTTGCTTACTTCGTGGGGTTTTTGTCCCTTCTATTTACTGTGTGCTGCGTGTTTTGTGTGAAGTTCGTCTTGAATTCACTTGGGGTTGTGTTGGTGAATTATTTAGCAGATAATTTGTGTCGTCAGTTTGTTCTGTCAGCCATTTTGTGTCGCAATCCTGTGCTATGGATTGTTCTCGGCTCTGGAAAATTACCAGCTGTTGAGGTTGTGTTTTTTACTGTGCTTTTCGTTGTTTCTGTTGGCTTTGTGGTATTTATATTCCTATCTTGTGACTTTGTGGTGCTGTTCCACAATTTTCGTCACTGTGGGGTTTTTTGCGCGGGTGTTTTGCTACTCTACACAGGATTGGTGTTGGTATAGGTATATTTTTCTAAGGCTTGTCTCGTTCGTTTTTTTTCTGGTTATATATTCACCTTGCTGGTTCTTTGCTGTTTTCTGCTGGTGTTTGTTTCCTGTCGTTTGTTTTAGGTAGAGTCTGAATATCTGCCACTGATGTTGTGTTCATTGTGGCAATATATAGTTTTTTTTTTTTTTTTTTCACTACTCAGCAGTTCAGTTCTTTTACTTAGCTGCCTACTGTAATATTTCTGTTTTGCTAGAGGGTTTTCTTCACTATGTCGACTTCCTCTGCTAGTCACGCTTCGACGCCCTCTTCACCACTTGCTGGGCGTACTGTCTCGTCTGCGGCTTCCATGTCTCCTGCCCCTTCCTCTGGGGGGCTTTCTGAGTATGGGTCAGGTCGGGTTTGCACTGTTTCTTCCCTGTGGCATCCGCCTTGTCGTTCCTGTCCGAAATTGGCTGCTGTGCGCCTCTGTTCCTTCGGGCTTCTCTCGTGCATTCTAACGGCTCTGTCGCGGGTGAAGAAGCCACCTAAGACATTGAAGGCGAAGGAGTCACCGTTTCCAGCTGACTTTGATACTTTCGATTATCAGTATCTTTAACACCGGGTGGCTCGATCCCTGCGCCCTCCCTCTCCTTATCATCTTGGTCTTGCATCTTTGCCATCGCTTACCGTGGCTGCCACGTGCGGCCCCGCGACCATGACGACCACAATCTACACATCACCTCAAGTGAGTGCGTGCTGTGCGACTGCCCCTTCTTCTGCATCGCATCCTGTTTCTGCCCTCTCAGTGTCTGGTGTCACTCTGCTCCCTGCTGCGGTGGATGTTGTGGCTGCTGCTCATCGCGCCGCTCTCAACACCTGCCATCTGCCTGATTCTCTCTGTTCTCTCACTGCTGTTCAGGGCACTCCGCTTTTCCCACCCCTTGTACCTCCTGTTGCCTCAGTCACCCATGGCATTCCTTCTCCTGGACTCACTCCTATTCTGCCTGTCGTGCACTCTCCCTCGCCGGCTCCATCTAGCCCTGTGCTGCAACTTCTGCTTTCTTTTGCGGATTCTTCTGTTTATAGCCGTGCACCTGCCTTCTCGTTGAACAGAGTGTTCTCTCTCCCTCCTGCTTCGGACTCCAGCCCTGTTCGTCATGTTGTGCTTGTGGAATCTCTCGCTTCGGTGCCCCTCCCTGTTTCGTCTTCTGGGGCGGTCCTGTCTGGGGCTTCTGTTGTTGCCCATGTGGCTCATGTTTCCGTTTCTTCCACACTGGGAGCTGGTGTTTCCCCTTCTTCCTCTGTGTTGTCGGTGCCTATGGACACATCTGCTGCCGCGTCCACGAAGTGTCCTGCCCTTTCACCATCCAATGGCTCTGGGGGTGATGACTGGGCTGAGCTTGATGACTGGACAGATCAGCCTTCGTCTGCTGCTCGGGTGGTCCCTCCCGTGGATATGTCTGGGTTGGTCACTGTCTCTCACCCGCAGCGTCCGTCTCGATATGTGGTCAAGCGCACCAAGGTTCCCCCTTTCGGCTCTGCACCACTGCTTTCATCCTTGCCCTCTGTTCCTCGGCCTAGTGCTCCTGCTGTCTCTGCTCCTTTGGTGGCTTCCCGGCCATCATTGTCTCAGTCTGTTCCGGTGGCGTCTACATCTGCCCATCGCCCTCACTCTTCTTGGCGCTTGTCTCCGGGACCGCCGCCATCTGCTTCCCAGTCTGGTTCTGATCCGGTGCAGGCTTCGAAGCCTTCTCCCGGTATCCTTCTTGCGTCTCCGTGGACCTGGGATGGTATTGACTCCGACCACCTGCCTATCTTTGCTCCCCTTTCTTTTCCTGTTCATCTGGATGCCACTGTGTTTCGGTGGGACTTTCAAGGTGCTGTTTGGCGGAGCTTTAGGCATCACCTTGATGCTGCCATCGCTCTCGGTTCTCTGCCCAGTTCTCCTGCCGAGCTTGATGCTGAGGTGGTTCTTTTTACGCAGGCTATTACATCTGCCGCGGCGGCTCATGTTCCTTGGCGGCCTCCTTGGGGTGTGTGGGATAGCCCCCCCCTCCTCGCCTCTCACCTTTCGGGCAGCTACGCGATCTTCTCCACTGCCGTCACAGGGCTCGCTTGCGCTGGCAGCGCTCTCGTTCACCTGCTGATCTTTCAGCATTTCACCTTTCTCGTCGCCGTGCGAGGTAGGTGGTGGACTTCTGGTCTGCTCAGCAGTCTTGGGCCCGTCTCCACTCGCTTTCCTTTCGGGGCAGCTTGGTGTGGCAGCATATCTGCCTTCAGACTGCGGCCCCTCGCGGCCTTCCGCCTCTCTCCACTGGTACAGAGGTTCTGGAGTCCCCTTCCGCCCAGGCTCTTCTGCTGGCCGAATCTTTCTTTACCTCCTTCCGACCGTTTTTGCCTCCCCCAGGGCATCCCAGAGTCGATCTCAATTCTGTCATCTTTCATCCTGCATTCTCTGGTTCTCTCCCCGGTTTTCTCCTCACGTCTCCCCATGAGGTGGCTCGGGTGATTGACGGCCCGGCATTGCGCAAGTCTTCTGGGGTTGATGACATTCCCCTCCACTTTATCCGCGCCATCACTTGCAAGACTGTGGTTTACTTTACCAGCTTGGTCAACTCCATCTTTCGCCTGCAGCATTTTCCGGTCCTCTGGAAGCGTGCGGTGGTGGTCCCGATACCGCGCTGTGGTGGCGACCCTGCTCTGCCTAGCGGCTACCACCCGTTTTCCCTGCTGTCCTTTCTCACCAAGGTGGCGGAGCGCGTCGTGCTGTCGTGTCTCTGCGCGGAGGCTGAACGGCTTGCCGTTCTTCCCCATCATCTATTTGGGTTCCTCAAAGCTCCTAGTGCACTCCACGCCGTCGCGTCCGTGATAGAGCGGCCCACATCTGGTTTTAGTGACCGTCGTCATTCTGTTCTCCTCCTACTAGATCTGGCCCGGGCCATCGACTCGGTCCATCACCGTGTGTTTCTGTCGAAGCTTCATACCTTCGGGTTGGATAGTCACCTCCTTGCTGTGCTGCACAGTTTCTTTCTGGTCACGCCTTTCTGGTCCATGTGGCCCGTAATTTATCTCCATCCTTTCCGGTGATGGCGGGTGTGCCACAGGGGTCTTTGTTGAGCCCCTTCCCCTTTGAGCTGTACATGTTGGATCTTCCCAGTCTGCCGGGGGCACACATTTTTCAGTATGCCGATGACACTGCGGTTCTCGTTTCTGGCCCCCATGCTTCCACGCTTGCCGTTCGTGCCCAGGTTTACCTCCGCTCCTTGGGCATGTATTTTCAGCGTTGGGGTATTCAGCCCAACCCCAGTAAATCGGAGCTGCTTTTTATTACACATAGCCGGGCCGTTCCTCCACCACCGTCCACATTTTTGGGCCATCGGCTTTCTTGGCAGCCCACCGGCCGTTATCTCGGGGTGTTCCTCGACTCCTCTCTTACCTGGCACTGTCATATCTCTGCCATGTTGTGCCACGCGGCGGGAGCCCTCCTTTCTGTCTGTTCTCTGCTGATTCCGTCTTGTCCTTTGTCTCTTGCTGTCCGTGTGCGTTTGCGACAGTCTCTAGCTCTTCCTATTTTGTTTTATGGTGCTGCTGTCTGGTCGTATGCTCCTGTGTCCGTCCGGCGTCCTCTCTTCTCTTCTTATCATCGCGGCCTCCGACTCCTTCTGGGGGTTCCTGTTTTCACTGCGGTGGATGTGTTGTACCGCCTTGCTGGTGTCTTTCCTCCTTCAGCCGTGATCCATGCCATCGCTGCAGCTTTCTATGGCCACACTCGTAGTCACCGCAGTCCTCTAGTTCCTGCCCTCGGCGATCATGATGTTCTCTCACCTCGGCCGCACCGGCGCATCCGCGACTTCCTTCTCGATGCGCTGCGGTAACCATGTGGTTCGGCACGTGCTGTTATTGCCTGCGGCGGTTTTGGTTCCCCACTCCCTGTCTTCTGTCCTTTGTCGACTTCATGCTCGTGTTCTGCCCGGTCCGCCTTTTTGGCGTAGGTCTGTTCCGTGGCCTTGTCGTTTTCTGTCCTTTTGTGTTTCCCAACATGTGTTTGGTGGCCATCTGTGTGGTGCGTCTGAGGTCTGCATGTTTTTCTGTTGTATGTTTTGCTGTTTCCTCCTGTCTGTTAGCCTTTTGTCTGTTCTGCTTTGTCAGTGAGCCTTCCCGCCTCTTGTGGGGTGTTGTTGGGATGTAGCTTGTGTATCTCCTCCACGTGCTGTTTTCTTCTGTTAATTCCTGTGGCTGCTTTTTCTGTTTTGCTGTGCTCTGGGTTTTTCCCCTTTTCCCAGAATCATCTTTGTTGTTCGTGTATGTGTGAGATTGGGTTTTCTTCTTTTGCTGTGCGTTTACCCCGAGAGGGCCCGCGTGGCTGGGGCGGATGCATTTTTTGGTTTGCTGTTCACCCATGGTTCTGGGATTTGTGTCGTTGCTGATGTCACATTCGTAAAAAAAAAAATGTGTTACCCCTCAACATTATTTTATGGAGAAACGGCGCTATATCATCTTTATTATAAACGAAATAGTACTTCACGAAATTAGTTCAGTAATTCCCTATATCACGATGTATACAGAAATGCCTGGAATTTAAACTATATGTGATAGTTTATATAAAATCCATTAAAAATTAACATTAATAGTGCTGATTAATTCGCATATCTTCTATTTAAAACCGAGCCTGTCAATAATATTACATCATATTTTCATTTCTTTAAAAATAAATACCAATTTCTTTAAAAAGTAAGAATGTGTTAAAATTGATTCTTCTAGAATTTGTTAGATTCTCTGTATCTTCTAACTATGTAAGTTTCTTATGTGGATAAAAAAAACACGAAGTAATTTTTCAGTATTTTGTGTCGATTCGAAAATATTTTAGATCGCAATTCAAATGAAACACACAAAGACTATATGTGTATTCATGTGTGTATAAGTATGCTTGGTCATATATACAAAATTATATAAATACATACATGAGAGGATGTCGTAGTATCAGGAGCAGCGAGAAGGAAGGTTTGAAATACAGTACCGGGTTTTAAGAAGTGGTTGCAGAAGTATAAGGGCACCAGAGCAAGAAGTTCATCAAGTGTGCGGGCCGTTCGCATACATGCCTCTCCTGAGATCACCCCATGACGAGGTGACTCGTAATAATGATCAAACGCTTCCCGAACAAGTGTGTCGCCCCTATAATACACAGCTAAATGTTGAGTGAGATTGTTAAGTGGCCATCTCAGATACCAAAAACACAATAGGTTGATAAGTCGTTGTTACATTTGGTGATGCAGTATTTAACACATGCACTGTCAATCGAACTAATTGTTTCAACTATCTTCCATTGTAATGTATTAAATATTTAACTCATCCGTAGAGGAAAAAAACACCATATCATGATTAAATATTGTCTTATATTCTGTGTGCGACATGTTTGTATTCAGTATTTTGTATGGTTTCAATTGTATCACTGCCAAAAATTAAATAATTCAGTGCATGTTTTAAATTATTCTGCATTTCGCACTAAGAAATATTTTATGAAATTAATTTTTTGAATACAGAAAGTCACATCAAAAGATATAATTGATAGAAATGTTAAATTATGATATGGTCTGCTGTGTGACTGCAGACTCTAGTCCATGTCATGCCATACTTAAACACATCTATGCGCACGGGAAAGGTGTGTGGAACGGGGTAGTGAGCCAGTCACACATAGTACCTTTTCGTTCGTGAGGTAAACAGGTCATGTGGCTCATGTAGACATTTAGATAACATAGAACCACCTTGTTCGAAGTTATTAAATGCAGCCTGCTCATGGTAGCTCAGCAGTGTTGTAATTGTGATGAGTTTTGAATATGAAACATTGCTCCCCAATATTAATTATGTTGGGAGAAGTGTTATATCAGCTATCGACACACAGACATGTGTTTAATAACATACCCAAAATTGCCATCTGTTTTATAAATACATTCCTTACATCTGTTTTGCATATATTAATATTTGTAAAATTATTTTTTTTATTTATTTTTATGGTAACATTTTTATATCTCAAAAAGTAATATTACAGAACATTTAATTTATGATAATGAAACAGCCCCAGCAGTTGTAGTCTTTTTGCCTCTAGATTTACAAACTTTAATAACCAATAGCAATATTTATTTTATTATAGATATATTAATTTCATGTTAAAGAGTGTGCAATATAAACCTATATTCATTTCCAGTGATTTTTCATTTGTGGGTTTGTTTACCTTTTAAGCATGTAATTTCCAAGCACTTTAAAAAAATTTAAAACTGAATTCAAGATACGTGAAACCTGAAACATACCTATTTTATATTTGACAGAGTATTTTGTTACAATTTTGTGTTTACTTTTAATTTTTTTTTGTATGATTATTTATTCATTTTGTACTTGCATGTTAGACAGTGGCCAGATCCGCCTCTGCCTCTCCACGCCAAATCAGTCTGGAACCAGCCGGTAGAGGTGTAGGGCACGTTTCGCATACCCAGGGGACATCAATATTTACATCGGCAATGTAACAGATAATATTGCTTGATTGACCGGAACCCTTTGTTTTTATATTCCTAGGGAACCACACTGTCTCTGCAGACACAGCACTCTCCTTAGATTTAGTTTGCAATACAATTATTGTTCACATCTTTATGGCCTTTTCTTACAGCTTAGGCCACAGGCGAGCCGTAATCAACAGTCTCACTTATGTTCTTGTATCTGCTAAATCGTGAGTGTGATTTACCATCAGTGAGTGTGCTCTATAATAAACAGTGCGACATATGTGTTTTTGTTTTCTTTATATATATTTATATATATCCCATTTCTATTATGCAATGGTTTCAGGGCTTGGCCCACTCAAAGAAACTTCCATTATGATTAATTTTTATCATATCAAGTGTTATTACATCATGCAGGAGCATACGATTAGCTCTTACAACCCCAGTTCAGCCATGAAGTTTGCTCTGTGACTACTGAGGAGGGATGTCGCCACTTGGCCAATGGCGACTCGTCCGAGCTAGCTTGGTAGACGAGTAGGTGTCCATCTCATAATATCATACATTTATTTCATCACAGTATTCCTCTTCTGTGGGATATTTTGCATTCAGACTCGATTTAAACATCGTTGATGCTAAACCATCTCTCCTTACACAAAGGCCTTGTTATAAGGCACCCAGAAATATGTGGCGAAAACTGCACCTCAACAACTAGGTCGAGCTCCAGTCCAGACATTTCACAATGTTACCTTTGTCCCGAATGGCTTCAGCTACCTTAGGCCACCATCTTGTGGCCTGCTACCCTTGACATGGGACAAATCAGCCCACATGTCGCCACCCTATGTGCCTGCTGGCATGTTCCCCCACAAGAAATAGCTGACAGGCCGAGCATCCCGTCATGTGCGAGAGTGAATGGATCCAGTAGAGTTTGTAACCTCCTGGAAAAATTGTCTGTGAGCAACTTCACTTTATGTGCACCTATGCCGTGACTCGAAATACTTCTGCCAGTGAGATGGGAATCAATCCAATACTTTGATCCGAGGGCTAAATCTGATGTACTTGTTGCAAGCACATGACTGTAAACCTCTCAGAAAAATAGTGCTTAACAGCGAATATCAGTCGCTGTCTGTCATCTGATGCCAAACCATTGTTTAACATGCCACTAATACCAATAGTCATAGGGTTTAAGTGAACCAGGAATGGTATAAGGACAGAGCCAGACACAGTACGATGCAACATGTGCCTTAGTACTCTGCACTCTACATGTCTTTCTGCCTCCCAGAGGCTGTCCAACTGATCCAACACCTTGAAATACAGCTAGTGTTTACACCAAGATGGCCAGAGAACAGAGCTCAGAACACTGCAGAACTACCTCACTCTCTCCAAATTTTAGATCAATGTATGTGTGCCAAATTACAGGGTAGTAAAAACAAACCCTCGTTCGTAGCACACAATAAGTGTGAAAACAGTTACTACTACGCATGTGTCAAGAGCGAAGAATGTAACAGTTTCGAAATGGGTGCATTTAGATGTGCATGATGTACATATGCCCACGTTACCATGTCTATGGCAGTTGGTGCACCTTGCCATAACAGAATGCAACCTGTTATAGAAAAATTCTACTCAATGAAACAGTTGTACCATACAAACCCACAAAAGCTGTGTAGTATCCGCTGCCATTTCCAGGAAACATTAAGGACATACCACGACCACCTCCACAACCATGCTTTGTCACATCACATCCGCAGATTTCATCGCCCTACTATCCATCCCACCCTACTTTACAGCCATCCTCCACACCAGGGAATTCTCAAAACATCCCAATGTTTTTCAGACAAGTGATTGAGGATTTTCGCACTTCCCTTGCCAACTGCACTACCAGTGTAGTTTGAAATACATTGATTGTTGACGCTTGTACTTGGTGGAGGTTATTTGTGGAGTACACTATCATGTGGCCACAATTTATTCAGAAGTTTACATCTTACTATGCTAGCACATGTACAACACTCAAACAACAGCTCATCAAGTTCAACAAAGGACAAGGCCAACATGAAGATCTCGAAATCTTTGTCAGCTGAAAGTACAGCCTAGACACCTAATAATATGACAACCTACCAGCAGAGGTCCTTTGAAGGCCATAGTAGAGGATATGAACCGAATTAAAATTGGCTTGAAGGCCCGTAAATTTCTTGTGGTGGAGGGGGGAACGTTAATCATTATATGTGCATAGCCATTTTAGTAAATAGAAACATGGTATGACACCATCAATTATATAAAAGAAGTTCCACAGGATATTTGGCAACAGTAATCAAAATTCCACATCTAGCCAAACTGCAGTGACAAATAGTGAAGTGGAACCAGTGTCCAAAAAGACAAAGGCAATGCCATTATTGCCAGCCTCGCTACCAGTAGGCAAGATGAATACATATGGCTGGTAAAAACAACAGAAACCATGTCAGGCAAGTGTGGGACAAGCTACAACAAATGCCCTGGGCCACAGTGTTAATAGGACTTATTTTCAACAGAGCATACAACAGTGCCGGATAGACGAGCAGTACCTCTGGCGCAAGAATTTCCCAAACCACCCACCAATGCCAGTTGGAAACACTATGTCAGGGTAAGATGAATTTGAGGCTTCTACTCCCCAACCAGAGCAACAACAAACTACAGCAGCTCACTTTTACCAACCTATGTGGGCCAATTAAGTACAAACTGTGACTTCTTATTATGTATACATGTAAGAGTTAATGACTCTATTAATGTTGCTATAGTTGAAACAACTGTGACACATAACTTTGTAACTGCGGAGTTAGTGAACAAAGCAGATGTCAAATAGTGTTACCAGCCTATAGACCTTGCAACCTTTTCGGACAACAGCCACATGCTAAGAGAATCAGTAGGTCCATTTAAAATTCGTGATGTAGAAAAGATAGTGACTGTGCTGTTGTCAGATGAATTTGCTAGAATGCTATCCTCAGAGAGCAGTGGTAAATAGAAAAATATTTCATTACTATACTCATTAGGAATCACATTTATTTTGGTAACCCTGAATGCACACCATTAACAATTTGGGCAGATGCAATCACATCCCAAAACCTAATGTGGAACTTGACAGTTTTGAACATACACAGACAGAACAGTTCCACAATGCTATCCAACAAGTCTTTGTCGAATGTCCAGATGTGTTAGCGGCAGACAGTGCACTCTAACAAACAACTGTTGGCAAGCATGTCACAAACACCACTTATAATAAACCAATTAACACCACACCATGGGACTATGGTCTTTATCAGCTCAATGTCATTAACCAAGAGTTAGAAGAAATGATTAGGAATGAGCCATACGAAAGCCCACCTAATTAAGCCATAACTGTAGTTCCAATATATATGGCAGTTTGTGCTTTGGTACTGATTTGATGACACAACCTTGCTACAAAAAAAGCACCACCACTACTTATTAGCATAAAAACTGTACTGAAACTGCTAAGAATTGCACATATTTTGACATCACTATATGTACACAGTTGATACTGGCAAATCCCACTCAAGCAATCCGTCTGTCCTTAACTACTTTCATGGCTACAGATGACATACAGTTTCGATTCTGTGCGATGCCATTTGGGCTTAAGTGCACCCCTTCCATGTTCCAGAATATGATGGTGCACCTACTAGATGGGCTCACTGGAGTCTTTACAAAGGCACATCTATATGATTAAATTTGGTCGCAGACCTGAGGTGGATCATAACCATCATCTGGCATTTGTGTTCGAATATCTGTACATCAATGCTGTAAATTACATCATTCACAAAAGTTGAACTGGCAAAACCACCTAAAAATACATGGGCTATCTTGTAGTTGAGGGTAAATTCCAAAGCCAGGAACACATCCAAATAATCCAAGATGACTCAGCAGCATGTACATGGAAACAGTTCAGAAAATGTTTCGGTCTGATAAATTGGCTGGCAAGTATATACAAAACTTTGCCACAGTAATAACACTGCTAACAGACTGGATGTCCCTGAACTTTTGCTTTCATTGGTGCCCAGAAGCCCAAGACAACTTGACGAAATCAAGTACAATTTTAGTCATTGCCACACATTAGTCTGCTTCGACCCGACCAAGCACGTCTACTTGGTGACAGATGCAAGTCACGAAAGGCTGAGTATGGCGCTTTTTTAGTGTAGTGACGACAGCAAACATGGGGTCATTAATTATGGAATTTCATAATTGGGTCCCACTGAAAGAAAGAATTACATCAACAAATGGGAATATCTTGCCATTATGTTGGCTTTGAAACAATGACACCTGCATTGGAATAAAAGAGGTTCACATTTTTATTGACAGTCGATGTTTAGTCTGGCTTCATAAAGTCAATGAAACACACAGAAAACATCCTATCTGGTCAATGCTCCTTCAGGCATATAACTTTACAGTCAAACATGTATTGGGAGCTGAATGCCAATTAGCAGAGACAACACTGCAAGACAGCAAACTGAGAAACTGATAGAACTATGTGCATATATGGCTACCCACTATGAAACAACCACTATTTTCAATAAAACCAGGTCATTTAGTGCACATAATAGAACATATTTACTGCTGGTAAAGCAAACATTTGTGTGGGGTTCACTCCTCGTTGGAGTGGACTGCATAGTGCATAAACAACTAAGAGACACATCCTTCATAGTGCAAGTGAACCTGCATCGTCGCTTAAAAGCGCCGGGATAATCAAATTCTTGTATCTGGGACGACACAGACAGACACCCAAGAGTCTTCATGAAGTACCCAATGACTTCACCAGCCCTGACGATGACCTTAAAAATATTTGGTGAAGGCCAGATTTCCTGTGCTGCGATGGCCTTCCAGGATGCCTGATGGCATCGTGAGATGGAGAGATGAGTGGGCATCTTCATCAACTCGTCCTATGCAACACGACCTCGAGCCATCACTGGCATCATGCATCCCAATGCCCAGTGTCCAGATGCCCACCGACCTACCTATTTACAGTGCCATCACTAGCTCCAGAGAAGGCATCTGCACCTGTCGTTAGCCCCCACTGACTGATATGGACTACAAGCCACCTGAATCTCCAAGCCTTGGTGCAACACCTCGCACCCCGACACCCTCAGGATCACCACAGTAGATATAGCCTACATATGCGAGAATTCGACCTACTGCTTGCAGACTCCACAGCGCCGGCTGTACCACGACCAGAGACCTCTGAGGGGTACTCAATCATGCCAACTATATGCTCATCGTTGTGACTCTCGTCCCTCCCTAAGAGAAACCAGAGGAAGCCAAACCGTTTTCTTAGTTCCATCTCCACTTCTCGTGGAAGCACAGGGCACTTGCATACCACCATCCCTGGCTTTCCGTCGTAAAATATCTTACCGACCAAATTGCGCCATGACATAATGCATCTAGATGTCTAGCGCATTAGACAATGCAAGAACTGACTTGGTTAACATTGTGGCTGCTGCCAGGCAGCCTCAACATATGAGCTCCTAACCATGCCATTGCGAGGAGCACTATCCAGCAGCGATATACCACACAGATCGACCATGACCAGTAAGATGCCGAAGTTTTTGCTGTTCCAGCTACGATTAAACCATATCCAGACACCAAGGGGATGGGAAGGGTGATAAAACAGTCTTCTTGGAGGTGGCTGTTTAAAATGATCCTCTGTGTCACTGTAGACTTCAGACCACTTCGCATTGTAACTTTTCGCATCGATGCGCATGGGAAAGGTGTGTGGAACAAAGCAGAAAGTCAGTCACACAAACAGTAACTTTTCGTTTGTCCTGCAAAATCACAGGGATCTCTCACACATTGTTGAGATACATTCAATCATTAGCTAACTAAAGTGCAATGATTATATAGCATGATGTGATGAACTCCTTTCTTCTGAAACTGCAATTACAAAGTAATAATTAATTTTAATATTAATTGTGTTTTAGTCTTTCTGTGTTGTAGCCTATCATCCCTCATAACTTAAAAGTGCTTCTATGAGCAAATGTTTACTCAAGTACATATCTACACACAGAATATTAATGAAGCATTCAAGCATAAAAAATCATAGATAGTGGACTACATATAGGACATTAATGCAGTCGACAAGTAAAACTTTGTGGGGACAGTTGGTGAATGGATGTTTTTTAATATGTATGGTTCGGCAACAGGTGAAACACACATAGAAAGATTATGGATTTCTGATTGATTGAAAGATTAAACGAAGGATTGATGAGAAGATTGGAACATTGAGGGAAATATAGTGATATTGATGGAAAGATTGCGAATAACCGAAAGATTAATGAAAATATTTAAATGTTGAACGAAACATTGTAAGATTGATGGAAATATTGGAAAATTCTGATAGAAAGATAACGAAAGATTGCGAAAGATAGATGGAATTAACAGACGATAGATTGATATGAGATTGGAACATTGAGGGAAAGATAGAAATATTTATGGAAATGCAAAGAAAGATTGATGGAAAAAGATCTAAAGATAAATAGAAAGAATGTGAAAGATTGATGGAATGATTGCTGAGGAGAAATGAGAAATATTGCGAAAAATTGATGGAAAGTTTATGAAAGATTGTGAAAAATTTCGAAAATTGATGGCATGATTGGACGAAAGATTGATGGGAAAATTGGAACATTGAGGGAAAGATGGGAAGGGTAATAGAAAGATTGAGAAAGATCGTGAAAAATTAATGGGAGGATTGGGAGATTTGTCTAAAGTCTGTGAAAATAAGTACAGAAATATTGAGAGACTGATCGAAATATTGCGAAAGATTTATGGACATTTTGCT
Organism: Clitarchus hookeri; assembly: GCA_002778355.1. NCBI lineage: Eukaryota > Metazoa > Arthropoda > Insecta > Phasmatodea > Phasmatidae > Clitarchus > Clitarchus hookeri. The sequence goes on from NQII01000090.1 coordinate 1,057,973, forward strand.
AAAGATTGATGGAAAGATTGCTGAGGTGGAATAGGAGGATTGTGAAAGATTGATGGAATGATTATACGATTGATGGATTGATGATTAATTATACCTTAAGATATAAGACTATTTATCACCCTCGTATATTCCAAGTCTCAAGGGACTAGCACTAATGGTATTTCAATTAATGCCAAACATGTCTACAAAATCGTTTTTAGATGCTCAACCTTACCATGATTATAACATGACTAGGGCAGGTGTTTGCTACTTGTATGAAGGGCTTGGATTGGTCATATAAACATAAATTAAATACATTCTGTGTAGCCTACTTATACCTAAAAAAAACGAGCTGTGTGATGGTTAAAGCATGTATGCAGTTATGTGTGAGGCAATCAGAACAACATCAGAAGTGAAGTACGGGAACCTCCTTTTTTTCATTAAAAATTACGATTTAATAAATTTTTTATTTAAACAAATCAGTTTTTTTTTAGAATTGTTGGCATATTATATTTTTTGGGGTTTAAAGGTCAAGGGACAATGTTTAAGGGTCTTGGGGTTAAGGGTCAAGTGTCTTGGGTCTTGGTTCTAGGGTCTTGAGTCTTGGGTCTAGGTTTTTTCGTCAAGGGTCTTAAATCAATAGTCGTAGGTCTTCAGACAAGCATCTTAGATAAATAGTCTAAGGTCTTCGGAAAAGGGTCTTGGATCAAGTATCTTGGGTCTTGTATCTTGGGTCTTGTATCTTGGATCAAAGGTCTTGGTTCAAGGTTCAGAATTAGTGGGTCTTGGTTTAAGTGTATTGTTCTTGGGTCTTGGGTCAAGGGTCCTGAGTATTGAGTTTTGTGTCTGCGGTCAAGTTTATTGAGTATTTTGTTAAGGGTCTTGAGTCTTGAGTAATGGATCTTGTGTCTTGTGTCTCGAGTCAAGGGTCTTGAGTCTTTAGTCTTGTAACTAGGAATTGTGTCTTCGGTCTCTGGTCTTGAGTTGATAGTCTTGAGTCATGAGTTAAGTGTAAAGTGTTTTTTTCGAATTTGTTGGAATTTTCTGAAATTCTTTGAGATCTTTTTTATTTTTTGCATTCAATGTCATTCTAGGTCATGGGAATTGGGTCAAAATTATGGGTCAAGCTAGATCACCGACATCTGACATGGCTGACGAGGTGGATACCAGCCCACCTGGCAAGGATATATTTTATCGGGAGCTTAGTCTATCTACTAAAACATCTAACCCTGGTCCTCCTGCATATAAATCTTTAAATAATATTGTAAAATAATTTCCAATAAAAAAAAAATTTGAATTTTTAAATTTTTTTTGTTGTTTTTGTATTTTTTTGGGTAGGATGTTATTCAAGGTCATGGGCATGGGGTCAAGGTCAATGGTATTTGGTCTAGGTCAAATTCACCTGGGTTCAATATAGTTGTTGATGACGTCACAACATAACGGCCGGCCGGAGCCTGCGGCCTACCGCTCGAACCCTCTTTCTTTCATTTAAAATACATTGTTTCCGCCTCATCATAATCATTATACAGTTTATTATATTAAATATATCACAATCATAATAAAGTTTAATATCACATGGAACTATGAATTGCTATTAGTCATCACGAGGCAAATTTAAATCACCGTACTTTATTACATACTAGTTCTACGAATTAGGAAGTATTGTCCTAGTGTTTTACGTTTGCTTATTATGGTACTAAATTACATGCTATAAAATATCGTTTTTATGTGTTGTCTTATAATTGTCAAAACAAAGGAAAAAATATTTATGATTTTCAACAGAAATAGTTTTATGTATAAACCGAATCTGACAAATGTCTCATTGCAATCTCTAATGTTGAATTATTTTATCAGCCACCAGTTTCTCCCACAAACGAAACTGTTTCACACCATTCGCTGTCATCTAGCATTTGCTATTGATAAAAACTAAATTTTCAATCCTCAGAAGACTGTACAAGAGGTTAAGATAGCAATTAACATTTCAAACATTGCTAAGAATAACACTACATATAATAAATAGCCATAAGAACAAAAATCAAAGACATTGCAGGACGGTTATCGGGAATAACTTTCAGCAGTCACTGTAAGGAAAGATTTGTTTCTAATTTTTATATCTCTTTTTATGATTAAATATTGAGCGTTTGTGTCACCAAGGAAACATTTTCATTATTATATTAACGATGTTATCGAAACAATTAAGAAGTATAAATTAAAAGAAACCTGTCACGTAGGGTAGATTCGGGCTATTGAACCTTTATGTACTAAGCAAAAGCGCTAACCACACACTATGGGCCGTATGCAGAGATCTTCCTTTTTCACGAAGGCGGCCTTAAATCAACAAGGAAGCCTTCATTGCAATGCAAGAACCTCCCTTAAGCGTATCGTGTTGAAGGCGACCTTTAACTTAAGGAAATGAAGTGGCGAGAATTTAGGCTGCCCAATGCATGCCTTTAAGCTTCCTTAAGCAAGATGGAGGCTGAACCATCGAAAATAACACCTGCTTAATAGTTTGTAACGTTCAATTAAAGAGTAATTGTGACGTATGCTACATGTAAATGATGAACATTTATTATAATTACCATGTGGGAATTATTTCACTGCTTATTTTAAACTCTGAAAAATTAATGTGGTCATCCCATTTATGGTCAGTGTAATGTGTATGTAAACAATGGTCTTGTGTAGTGGTGATTATTGCAATGGATTACGAAGTGGCGAGGTTATTTGACGAAGATCATTTGGATTTTCTTCAGCGTGTCGAGAACCGTCAATGTTATGAACGTCCTCGTCGGTATTTGCACGATGGTCAAAACCCGTGCGAATACTTTTCGGAAATAGAGTTTGTGAAACGTTTTCGTTTCACGAAACAGACTGTAATGGACACTATTGTGCCACTTGTTGCCGCCGATAACGGAGATAGAAGAGGATTGCCAGTACCACCAGTCCTGAAAGTGGTTATCGCCCTCCGATTTTATGGCAGCAATAGTTTCCAGGTGGGTACAGTGTTATTTGGTTTTCGTATGCATTTGTAATGGACACGGAGTGCATTAACCTCTAAATGATCCGGTCGTTAGGACAATGGTATTTATTTATTTATCATCGCAAAAATCTCANGTGGGTACAGTGTTATTTGGTATTCGTATGCATTTGTAATGGAAACGGAGTGCATTAACCTCTAAATGATCCGGTTGTTAGGACAATGGTATTTCTTTATTTATCATCGCATAAATCTCAATACATATGGAGTGTAACATGTCAAATATAAATACCAGAATACACATAAACTGTCAGCTGTCAACAATACAGACTACACAAATGAAATATAATACATAAGCAAATAGGACACTAATCTGTAAGATGTTAATAGTGTCCATACAAAATAATCACAATTTGTCATTTGACAATATATGGAATACAAGATCTCGGTTATCAACAGACGAAGAATATGAATTAGAGTACCCATTACAATATAATTATATGAATAGACAAATAGGACATACATCTGTAAGATATGAATACTTTCCATACACACATAACAGCAATTTATCAGTTGCCAATATACAGAATACTAAATGTAGGTGTACGTAACCAAATTATGAAATTGAAATATGCGAATTGGGAATACAGTATCCATTACAACCCAAAACATGAACACAAAACACTATTAGTTGTCAACCATTGTTTTTGTCACTTAAATATTAATTTACTGTATAATATGCTTTCATCAACAGATATGTTCCCAATACCATTTTTAAGTTTCTAACATAATTAACATGTTTTACATTTGCAGGTAGTGTAAAATAAATCTTCCTTGTGTGTATATGTTGTAACAAAGTTACAATTGAAAGTAGTTTTTATGCCATGTTCTGTGTGTATTCTAGTTAGTTAAGTGATAAGTTAATAATGAGGTTAATCGTACATTATAGTTGCACATGTTTGAGGCAGTATGTAATATGCATTGCAGACACCAAATAGAACATGTAATTGCCAGCAAGGCATGTTTGTATGACATTTCAGATGTGAATAGGTTAAATAGAATTGTATGGTAAATGTTTGTGTGTTGCAGAATGTGTGCGGTGACCTATGCCATGTCAATCAGGCAACGGTTAGCAGGATTGTAAAGGTAAAGAAATATAAACTGATATTAAATATATGTTGTATATTTAGTATCACATGCAGATTTAAAGCTACCTATAATGTAGAATGTATGTTGCATATTAAGTACTACAAGCAGAGTTTAAGTGTCCTATAATTTAGAACAATTATTTGTTCCTGGACTTTGAGGGCACTGTNATTAAGTACTACAAGCAGAGTTTAAGTGTCCTATAATTTAGAACAATTATTTGTTCCTGGACTTTGAGGGCACTGCAATATTAGTAGTGATAAGTTAATGTAGCCAACATACCATGCTGATTACAAATGTTTGTTTAATTAGTATCATGCTAAGCAATAGATTTGGAGTGCTTGTGTATCTGCATAAAAATTTGCTGTTAGGTTAGTGTAGCATAANAGTATCATGCTAAGCAATAGATTTGGAGTGCTTGTGTATCTGCATAAAAATTTGCTGTTAGGTTAGTGTAGCATAATAGGAAACAGTATATGAGGTTCAGGAAGCTCATGGAATAGGAGTTTAGTCAGATAGAGGAGAGGTGAGAGCTCACAACCGGGCGGTAGTCATATACCGATATTTTGTTGGTTATTATTATTACTTGATGGTGTGTTCATTTTGTATCAAGTGGTGGTGNCGGTAGTCATATACCGATATTTTGTTGGTTATTATTATTACTTGATGGTGTGTTCATTTTGTATCAAGTGGTGGTACTTGTGGTAGGTGGTGTATCGACCCCAAGCGCAAATCATTTGACTTCCAAATGAATTGTTGGGTGTGAAATTGATATTGCAGTTTGTTCATGCTAGTATAATAGGTTGCAGATCCAGCCCTTAATGATACTATGTAAGGAATGCAAATCAGCCGAGCCATGCAACCCAAAAGTACCCACTAGGGTATCCATGCACATGTACCTAATAGATTAGATGCTTAAAAAGGTAATTATTATGTTTAGGGGCTTTTCTGTAAAATAAAAATAAATCACGGGAAATGGTATATTTCTACTCTACTAATGATGCAGAACACGAATATACGAAGGGCATTAACGTACGACTAATGTCTTAATATGTGTCCACCTAACCT